>BQNB010127842.1:0-19374 GCA_026074375.1 Tanacetum coccineum | reverse complement strand
CGATGACGATGATACCGACGACGATGACGATTATTTGATGACGATGACGATTCTATTCCTTTAGGAGATATTATTGCTCGATCTAAAGCAATTACACCAGATTTACCGATAGACGAGCCCGATAACTTTCTAAGTATGGGGGACGAGCATCTTGACACTATTCCTAGTGTTAAGAACCTTGTCCCAATCCCAAGTGAGTCCAAGGGTATTTCCGACGATATGTGTGATGTACCCGTTGGTGAAGATTCTTCCACTTTTGATGCTTTGAGCGATCATTCTGAGATTTTATCCGATTCTAACAATGATGGTACTTCAAGTGATGACGATTCTTATGAGAACATCGAGTACGTTGAAGCATCACCTCTTAATTTGGAGTACGTTAGTTTAGAGGAGGTGAATGAAGATCAAGAAGAGAAAGAGTTTGACTTAGAAGATATTTTTCAAATCCAAGACGTTATTCTTCAAAAGAAATAAGTGAAAATCAGTCGTCTTATTACTAATATCGAATCTTTGAAAGATAACCCTACTCCTGATCATGTGCTCAAGTCTCCCTCCTCAGTCCCTATCTCCGTCACGGATAGTAATTCATTCTTTGAGGAGTCTGATACTTCTCTTTCTCATTTGGATAATTCTTTACCCAAATTCGAGACTTTTAGCGATGATACGGAAGAAACGAGAAGTGGCAGTACCACTACTCATGCTAATAACTCCCTTCCCGAGTATGATTCGTTTCTTTTTGAGGTTGAGCCCAATCAGGGAAGGTTGATTAGCATTGTTATTTCTGATAATTCAAATGACCCTCTTTTAGAACTTCCCGAGTTTGAATCATTCCACTTTGATCTTTATCCGTCATTTCCTCGTCCTCCTCCGGAACCACCGGATGTTGAGATTAGCTTAATTGTTGAGACCGATTCACCCGTGATAAACAATTTTGATAAGCTTAATGAAGACAAATGTTTTGATCTAGGGGGAGGTGATATTAATGTTGAAGTTGACGATTCCTTCACATTTGTCATTCGGACTTTTCTCCCGTATCTCACTTACCTTGAGGTTTCTCCCTTACTTTCCTCTACCAAAAATGATGACACCATTTTTGACCCCGGCATCTCCACTTAGAGCCGGTGGCATCTCATCGGGATGGAACTTTCATGTACTTTCATGTTTATCCAAACATTCATGAAAGCCCGATTGAGATTTCTCTTCTTAAACTCTACACTAAGGACAAATTGTATTCTGCGGATCGTGTCAAGATATGTGAATCGGTTACCAAAAACAAAGAGCTTCGTGTGTGGGAACCCCCTGGCTTATCCATTTTCTATTTTCTTTCTTATTTCTAATGTGTTGTGAGGAGGCTTGTACTCTTCCGTTCTTTGATGTTGGTGTTTGTTCTTTGTGATTGTTGCAGGATCTTTACCCAAATTTTCTGACAGATCTATGTGTTCGGTGTTTATGTCCCGGTTCACACTCGAGCTTACTAGCCGTTGATTGCAATTAGTTTGGGAAATCCAATATTCATAAAGAATTAATTAGTCTAACATTTATCTTTTAGCACACTTAATTAACGTCTTACGAATATTTGTGCATACTTTTCTTCAGGCTTTATTTTTGCTTCAGACCTTTTTGAGTTCTAGTATGGGGTTTTTTCGTTGAGCTAGGGAAACATTGAGGACAGGTTTGATATTAGTTATGGGGTTGTATATCTTCGATATGATATTATCCTAACTTTTACCCGGTTGTTTCTCATACCCCGTTTCCCACCAAAAAATTTTCAAAAAATAAGAAAAAAAATTAAAAATTTCAAAAATTAAATAAGTGTTTTGTCACAATTTTGACTTTCTGCTGGGTAGGATAAGAGTAAATTTTGACAGATTGAGCGTGTTGCAGCTCTGGCTTGTTCTTAACTTTTTAGGATAAGCATTCGCGGATTATTCGCGAGATCGAAAAATGATAGTGTTAATTGATGGTGGGATGCTAAACAAGGATTATTTGGAAATCTTAAGAGCTCATGTATGTAACTTGTTGCTTTTTCTCCCATAAGCTCTTAACCGGATTAATATACGTGCTGTTTTTGGAGATTAAACTTAAATCAACAATTTTTTATGTAATATATAGCAAAATTTTTAGTCTTAGTTCAAATTTATACTTGAATTTTTCAAAAAGAAGTCTTCTCTAAAAAAATGATGATAAAATGATAAAAAATAAAAATATAATAATAAAAGCTGTGGGCTGATAAAAGTTTACTACCTCTTGCCGGCTCACAACCGATGTGGTAGTCTTCTAAAGAAAGCCCATAGTAAGAATAAAGATCCGAGACTGATAAAAGTTTGCTGCATCTTGCCGGCTCACAACCGATGTTGCAGCCTTCTAAAAGGTCAAGGGTTACAATTGCATAAATGTTTAATTTTAAGTGTGAATTAATAAATAGATTTCTTTTTGTTAAATTCAAATATGCTTTTTGCACTTGACTTTCTATTTTATTTTGCTATGAATATAGGGAAAACCTGACGAGTTTGGAAACCTAAGGTCGTGGGTCCGATAATAGTCTCTGTGAGTAGTGTCAAAGCTTTGGTCACTTAGCCGCAAGGTTGGGATGTGCCGAGACGAAAGTCGCTACATGGGATGATCTCGCCTTCAAAATTCATTATTCTAAGGTGGAACATGAAGCATAGTATGTTGTAAAACTTTGATCCATGGTTGAAATTCAAAATAACACACTCACCTAAGATATAATAAATGTCGAGAGTGAAAGGTTCACAAGTTGCAAATATGAGTAGTGTTAGCATCTTTACTGATATTTAGCTGTGATTTTATTTTAAGCTTAGTTTCGATAAGTGAAAAGTTGAGAACGTTGAAATTTATCCTTTTTGGGGGCTTTCGGATCGAAATGCATATTATTCTATGAGCACTAACGTTATGGAAATATGGATAGTCGAATAATCTTCAATTATAATTATTAATTTTTTTAGGAATATTGAGAAAAATGGGAGTGTTATGACTTGTGATTTCTTAATTTTTCCCACAAAAGTCTTTGCTACTTTTCAAAGGTTTAGTTGGGAAAGTTTTGAGGTATTTGGTTATAAGGCATATAAAAATTGAGTGAGGACAGCATTGCTTAGTTTGGGGAATTTTGATATGTGTGAACACACATATCCGTTTTATATCAAAATAAGCCCTAAAATGACAAAATTGTGCCTTAAATGCTTGTATATTGCTTGTTTTATCTTTGTGATTGTGTAGGTACGGATATTGCAAAAATCTCAAGAAAACGGTCAAAACCGGACAAACACGGATACAGGAATGGAATTGAGTGTGCAAAATCCGGGAGAATGCTATCAAAGGTCTACAAAAGCTCCTGGTCAAACCATGGTCAACACACAAAAGGACAAAACCAACAAAATACCCAAAAGAGCCTTATTGTTAAATATATTTCATCAAAAGTCCCAAAAACCCTAACACTGTTAGCCCTTTATTAATAAAGGACTAACGGTTGTTAACTCTTATAATCATTTAACCCTTAACCCTTTTTATCCATTAACTTAGCCCAAATCCTAAATCCTTATCCAGGCCTAGTTCTTTTATAGTTTAAATTAGCCCAAGTCAACTTGTATCAAAACCGGGTCAAACTAAGTTAATAAGAGAATTGGGGGGCGGGAAAATTGGTTTACTGTTCACCATCCCCCTCCTATTCTTACCCTGCACAAATTAACCTTTACTTAAATAGAAATAACCTCTTCTAGAAAAAAACCCTGCCACGTCTGACACCAAGGAATGCCATGTTGGCGATCCTGAGCTGTTTGATTGGTTATGATACGTGGATAGCTTAGATCAATGGATTGAAGGCTGTTAGAAACCAAGGGTGGAGATTAGATGATGGAGGAGCGTCATGTGATGCTAGATAGTTCTCTACATCAGTATAAATAGAAGAGTAGCTCACACAAATGAATCTATCTAGGAGTAGGATTAACTTAGAGTAGCTTTAGGTCAGCTTTTAAATTTAGCTTATGTACTCTTCAATTTAATGTTTCATTTCTGTTTTAGTTAATGTAATCTCATTTTCATGTTGTAATCAGTTTTTAATTCAATAAAAATTATAGTTTTCTTGTGTCACCATTTCAAATTCTGTTTTACCTATTAAGCAATTATGTTTCAAAAGCTCTTATTCACTGTTTCATAAGCTCAAGTTCACTCATAAGCTACTAAAAGCTCTTTAATTCACTTAAAAAGTCTTATTCCTTTGCTTATTGTTGGATTACTAAATATGGATCATAAGCCAATTTTGGACGGGCTTATTGGACTATACTGGCTTGTTTATCACAAGCTAAAGCTTGTAGAAATAAGCTCTATTTTGAGCATTTGATCTCTGTTTAGCTGAGATCCAAGGTACAATTTACTCTTACTATAGTTAGCTTTAATACTGTCTTAACTTTTCAATCTGCTTATTTCCTTGTTGCTTAGCTTATCTCTGATTATTGTTGCTTGTTTATCATGATTATTGCTTGGTTATGTTATTCTAGTGCTTAATTGTCATTTGTTTTAGTTGTGCTTTAAAGTGTCTCTTTTTGCTCATAAACTGCTTATTCAACTTTGCTTATTTTAAGTGCTTTTCTCTGGTTAAAATTTGTTTAAAAGTGCTTATTATTGATTATTTGTCATTTATCTTTAAGAACCTTAGCTTAAATATGTCAATTTTAGCTTAAATTTTGTTTTAGAATCCCTAAAGGGGTGTTTGAGTCAGGGTTTCAAAACGGGTCAAACCAAGTTAAAAATGCTTACTAGTTTCTGAGTTAGTTTTAGCTAGTTCAAATTAAGTTTATTGGTCAGGAATTTAAGGTTTTTAATGGTTAAATATCAAAATTTAGGTTTGTAGAACCATGGGTTGAATATGTGGTAAGTAGGTTAAATAAGCCCTCATTTTAGCCTTAGTTTTATTTAGTTATTTTAGGCATTCTGCCATCTTTTCAGCTTATTTCCCAGCTTAATTCTCATTTTCATAAAAAGTCATAGTTAGCAAAAAGTCTTATTTTCATGTCCTTATTTAGCTTATGCAAAAAGAAACTAAAAAAATAGTTTTCTAAAAGTTAAGTCATGGGTTTCGAACCCATGACCTCTCCCTTTGTTACTAGCACACGCCTCACACCAACCACACACACACAACTGCCCTATGGGGTCTTTTTCTAGCGTTTATGACATGGCACCACTTTTAATTTTATGTTTTTTTTAGTTTGCTTATATAGTCTTATTTGCTTATTTACTGCTTATTTGTTTAGCACTTTTCGAAGTTCTTATTTTTCCTGCATTATTCATAGTTTGAAGTACTTTTCTGTATTTTTCCAAAATTTTTATAATTAGTTTAGTATTTTTAAACATTTAATTTCCTTAAAACTGTTTTTAATTCATAAAAAAATAGAAAAATAATCAAAAAATAATTTTCTTTTTTTTTAAAACATATTTTCTTTATCTTTTTTTTATCTAGGAAAAATAGAATTACTTTCGTAGGGTCATTTTTGCGAAAGTTCACTTTTTATAACAAGAACGCGAGTTTTAAGCCCCCCCCCCCCCCCGCGGTAGTTGAGGGGATCAAAGCTACAGGATATTTACTTTTGAAAACCGTCTTAACAGTAGTTAGAGAGAAAGCTGTATTGTTTATGACCCTATAGTATTATTGTCGGTGAAGTCAAATGAGAGATGAGAGACCCCCCCGGAGGTCGTTATGCCGTCTTAAGGGCGGGCAAGAAAAGTTTGTAGGTTCTGTTGCAAATATTTTTTCTTTGCGTTTTTAGCTTTAACACCTCTGTTTTTGTTATAGTTTTCTTCTTAAACTTATTTTTATTCAATTAGAGTCCATTGTAAAAGAAATTTTTTTTCATTTTAGGTTTAAATTTTAGAAATTTAGGTTTTTTGTCCATCGTTTAAGGTTACCGTTTTGTGTTTTTAGTTAAAGTTTGATTTCCCGTTATTAGTTTTCATGCTTAATTGTTATCTTTTGCTTATTTTAAATTGTAAAGGTAGATAATCAAAGCAATCTTTGTTTCCAATTCAAATCATTTGTCTTTCACTACGTGTCCGAACAACTGAACGTGGTTTTCGTTTCACAAATGTTGGGAGAATCTACGACCCAGGAAATCATTACTCCACCGGTATTATCATACCAGTATTTATTATATATATTTGTGAAGATTTTTCCTTTTTCCTTTATCCTCAAGGGTAATTTGGAAATTTTCATATCACTTATTTTATATTTTTTACTAATTACGTATATATAGATTCTAGCGAATCAGTCATAATCTTTCCAAAGGCAATATTATAAAAATCTTTTATCATGGTCTCAGCGAAATAACCTAAGAAGTTCTAAATTCCACAGCTGGTGGTATTTTCCTTTATAAAACACCAAATCAAGCTTATCAGCTCCTCGAAGATAAAGTCCTACTCAAGCTCGATTGGGCTAAAAATCAAAAAACCAAATCATCTCTTAATAAAATCGTTGCTTTCGCCGATGAAGGTAATAGTAATTCCGATACTAACAAAATTATAGCCCAAATGGATGCCATGACCGTAAAAATGGATGCTCAGTACAAAGAACTCCAATCTCGAGCTAAACAACTAACCCTCGATCTTGACGATGATGACATGCCCATGTCCCGTGAAGAAGAAGCTAAATTCATGAATACTTTGTCCATAAAGACCTAGTTTTTTACAATGACTTACCGGACCCGTGAAAGTCAAATCTGTGATAATTGGCGTTTCATGCGGAACGAATAATGTTTACAAAACCAAGACAAAATTAACGATTCCAATACCGATGATGAACTTACGTTCTCAAAAAACATTTCAACGATTTCATGATATATCAACAATCAACCAACTCCTTTGTCAAAAAAGAAACATTATGGACCTCAAAACTTACTCAAACTCGAGGATCAGTCAGCCATATAAAATATCTAAGCTTTAATCCCATATTTCTCAAAACTAAGTTCGACTGACTCGCTGGACATTTAATCTCTGGTCGTCCTTCTAGATCTCCTCCCAGCAACACTCATACCAAACCCATGAAAGCGTTTGCTTCGGTTGCATAGCTTATAGACTTACCAAACCACTACAAACTGTTACATGAGCATGTGAATCGGTCATATTCACAAGAAGTGGTAAATCCTTAATCCAACAGGTAAAACCCGGACGATAAAACTGAATGTTTCCAAAATACCTATTACATCGATAGCTGATGACGTAGTCGATGATCCTACACCACAACAAAAAACTCAAACCATAAAAACCAGTCAAAGAAACACTGTTAACCAAAACCCATACAAACCCAAAGATCCGCGATATCTCAACGGCCTTAGAAAAGAAAAATGAAGGCCAATACGGGATAAAATTTTCTTGAAAAATTAAACAATAAAACAATTAATTAAAAAAAATAAATATTAAAAAGTGTTCGAGACAATTAGAGTAATTAAACGTTACCTTATTTTGTCGACGTCTTAAGCCCGGAATGGTCACTGAATATTGGAAAAATTTCTCAAAGAGCTAAATAAGAAACAAACATAAAATTGAAATTTTTTTTGCCAAAAGTTCAGCGATGATCCAAAATAAAGTTCCACCAAAACTTAGAGACCTCGAAAGTTTTCTTATTCCATGAAACTTTAATAAAACTTTCTCCTACAATGCTTTAGCCGACTTAGGTGCTAGCATTAACCTTATGCCATATTCCTTTTATCAAAAATTATCTCTCGAAAACTCTTAAACCACACCCCCACCCTTCACACCACACACACACAATTGTATCCTACGTTAGAGAAGATCATTCCAATACCCTGTTGGAATAGCTAAAAATATGCTCGTCGAAGTTGGTAAATTTACTTTTCCTGCCGATTTCGTTATTCTTGAAATGGAAGAAGACAACAAAGTTCCTCTCATTTTGGGACGACTTTTTCTTCACACTACTGATGCAGTTATTCGAGTTAAACCAGTACAACTAAATCTTAGATGTTGGGATGAAACGAATTTGATCTCTTTTATATTGATTGCTCGATGATACATCTTACTCAAACGACGATACATGTTTTAGTATCGATGTTATCGGTGAAATCTTTGAAGAAGATTTTGACGCTCTTTTAGACGAAGGAAGCAAAATACTCCATTCCATCAAAGGAACCCTTCTCAAAGAAGAAATCTTTTCTAAATTCGATGAATTCATGGCAATGTCTGCCGATGTGAAATTTTGGAATTCTGATTGACTACCAAAGAACCACCATTCGAGAAAATCACCATCAACACAGGTTATAAAATCAACACATATCTCGAAGAACCTCCTACGGATCTTTAACTTAAACCTCTTCCTGATAACTTGGAATATGTATTCTTAGAAGAGCCATCTTTTCTCCCTGTGATCATATCATCTAAACTCTCTGCTCAAAACAAAAGCAAACTTATATCTGTCCTTAAAAAACATAAGGAAGCCTTTGATTAGAAATATGACAGAAATCTCTGTATACTTTGTATCATATCATTATACAAACTCAAGGTACAATTTTCTGGATTGGACACATGGAAACCAATTTGTACAAAAACACATGAAGGTCTAATCTATATATTCAAAGAACGTATGTATAAGAAAGAAATCGTGAAACTCTTTTGGGGATACAAGTATATTATATAAACCGATTGCCGATTAGTTCCTTGGGTTTAGTTCCTATATCAATGTGTACAAAGAAAGGTGGTATTACAGGTGTCACAAACGAATATGATGAAAAATTATTTCCAAACAAAGAACCATTACGGGGTTTGCCTGTGTTTCTGCATCGTTATCATAAAATCTCAATGACGCAAACCGCAAAAAGATCATTTTCCTTTGACATTTATGTGGAGTCAAATGTTAGAAAGATCATAGTTAAAATAACTTTTTTTGTTTCTCGATGTTAGTTTTTCTAGTAATATTTTTCAAATTTCTATCGATACTGATGGGACCATGAAAAAACATCAATTCATATCGACCCTATGGACCAAGAAAAAACAACATTCACATGTCCTTTCGAAACATACGCTTATAGGTGAATGCCTTTCGGGCTATGTAATGCCCCAGCTACATTCCAAAGATACATGTTAGCAATCTTTCACGACATGATCGAAGAACCCGTCGAAGTATTCATGGACGATTTCTCCATCTTTGGAAACTCTTTTGATAAATACCTAAACAACCTTGATAAAATGCTCCAGCATTGTAAAGATGCTCATCTTGTTCTAAATTGGGAAAAAATTCACTTCATGGTCAAAGAAGGAATTATGCTTGGACACAAGGTGTCTAGCGTAGGACTTGAAGTCGAAAAAGCAAAAATCAACGTAATCTCAAAACTTCCACCCCCTACTAATATCAAAGGTATTAGAAGCTTTCCTGGACATGCTAGTTTTTATCGACGTTTCATTAAATATTTTTCAAAAAATGCTCGACCTCTAACTAAGCTGCTTGAAAAGGATACTCCATTCGAATTCAATGATGAATGTCAAAAAGCATTTGAAATATTAAAAGAGAACTCACATGTACTCCTGTTATTGTAAGCCTAAACTGGAAACTTCCGTTTGAACTTATATGTGATGCAAGTGATTTTGCAGTTGGAGCTGTTTTAGGTCAAAAAGATGGTAAAAACTTTCACCCGATCTATTTTGTAAGTAAAACCCTAAATCCCGCTCAACAAAAATACACCGTAACCGAAAAAGAACTTATGGCTGTAGTTTTTGCATTTGATAAATTCAGATCCTATCTTATTCTATCAAAAAACATTGTTCACATCGATCATTCAGCTCTTAAACATTTATTCAAAAAACAAGATGCAAAACCCCGTGTTATTCGATGGATTTTACTCTTACAAGAATTTGACATAGAAATCAAGGATAGAAAAGGAACAGAAAATGTCGCAGCTGACCACTTGTCCCGAATTGAAAATGACGAGTCAAGTGATGACAGTGAAGTAGATGATAACTTTCCTGGAGAAATCCTTATGGAAATTAACACCAAAGATGAACCATGGTTTGCAGATTTTGCAAACTACTTGGTAGCTGATATTATACCAAAAGGGATGACATATCAACAAAAGAACAAATTCTTCTCTGACCTAAAACACTACTTCTGGGAGGAACCCTACCTCTTCAAAGTATGTTCTAACAAAATGATCAGACGCTGTGTATCCGGATCAGAAACCTGAACAATCTTAGATCAATGTCACCACGGACCAACCGGTGGACATTATGGACCCAATATAACCGCTAAGAATGTCCTAGACTCAGGTTTTTACTAGCCAACAATTATTAAAGAAGCTCATACTCTAGTTCAACTTTGTAAATCATGCCAAAAGACATGAATTATATCAAAACATGATGAGATGCCCTTAAACAACATTCAAGTATGTGAAATTTTCGATATATGGGGTATCAACTTTATAGGGCCATTCCAAAAATCGCACAAGTTAGAATACATTCTTGTCGCTGTTGATTACGTATATAAATGGGCCAAAGCGCAGGCTCTACCAACTAATGATGCCCGAGTGGTTATCACCTTCTTAAAGAAACTATTCTGCCATTTCGGAATGCCCAAAGCTCTAATCAGCGATCGACATACTCACTTCTGCAACAAAATAATGGAAAAAACGATGAAGATATATAGAGTTAACCACCATTTTTCTACATCATATCACCCCCAAACTAGTGGACAATTTTAAAACACGAATAGAGCTCTTAAGAGAATTCTTGAAAAAACTGTTAAAGACAATCCTGCTATTTGGTCAAAAAAAACTTGATGACGCTCAGTGGGCTTTTTGTACTGCTTATAAAACACCTACCGGTACCACACCTTACAAACTCATATATGGAAAGAACTGCCACTTACCATTTGAAATTGAACACCATGCATACTGGGCCTTGAAGAATTGTAATCCAGATCTGATTGCTGCTGGTGAAAAATGAATATTCCAGTTACGCGAATTAGATGAACTTAGACATCAAGCCTATGAAAACTCTCAATTATACAAGGCTAGAACCAAAGTCTGACACGATAGAAAACTAAGAATGAGAAAAGAATTCAAACATGGAAACAAGGTTCTGTTCTTTCACTCAAAGAAAAAATTTAAATAGCTAAAACTCAGATCCCGTTGGGTAGGACCATATGTGGTGAAACATTAATATCCATCTGGATATGTTGAACTATATGGAAAAAATGGAAAAACATTTATTGTTAATGGCCATCGACTCAAACTATACCATGAAGAAGAAGATTATAACGACCCAAGAGAAGAAGTCACTCCCTTCTTTCCCAAAGAATGACTCACCAGGTTCGAGTCTAGCTAACGACTCTCTCAAAAATTAAGCGCTTCTCGGGAGGCAACCCGTGCTTCACTTAAGTGTGGAGGAGTCCCTCCTCCATTTTTCCATTCATATCCTTTATTTATTTTCTAAAAAAACAACAAAAATATTTTCTTTTTGTATGCTTTTGTATTTACTTTTATGCAGGTTATATAGCTTAAAGATTTGGAAAATTATGAAGTCTGCTCAAGGATAGCTCTCTCGCAGCTACATATCTCTATGGCTCGGGAAGTACCGTTTCCCTTAATTTTCCCTATTTTATCTCTATTATCAGTTATCACATTGAGGGCAATGTTCAACTTAAGTGTGGAGGGGAGCCAAATAGGAAAAATTAATCATATCCCTCCATGCTTGCCCTGCCAAATTTTTTACCAAACCAATGTTTTCGAAATCAAAAATCTTATATATATATGCTTTCAAAATTAAAAAAAACGCTCTTAGTAAGGCAAATCCAACCGGATTGACTCTATAGCTAGCACAACCTAGTCCACTAAATTGTGAGAAGTATAAACCTTTAGAATATTCGGGTGCCCACTTTTGGTGCCTAAGATAATTGATGCCTTTAGCTTGTTCGAGTTAAGGAGTGAGTAATCATATGTAACTATTCCATCGTTATGAATGTGTATATGTAGTTTTGTCGCCTTTTCTGGAACAATGGTATTGGTTGATAATTATATTTGAGTGAGCCAGTAATTTAGAAGCTCTAGAACTTATGCTTGATCATCATTTACTAGACCGAAGCCAGATTAATCATATGTTATGAATCCCGCAAGTTCCTGTTCTTGCAAGTGCTCCCTTTCGTGCTAAGTTGCTGAAATTCCTAAGTAAGAAGTTAAACTTAAAAGATGAAGTTCTAGTTATTACAATCATGGTAAAAAAATAATAAAATAAAAATAAAATAGTTCAAGAAATAAGGCTTAAGTTTTGGCACATGAAGATTAGTATATGCTCCCGCTTCAATATCAAGTTTCATCCTTCGGTCAGGTTTGTGTGTCAAGTACAAGCCTATGGTAGCTGTCTAGATTATGTTTGTGCAAATTGAGTGTCTCTAAAAAAATATATAAACCCTGTCTGAGTGGCTGAGTAAATTTTAAAATCAAACACATTTCCCTGTGAGGTGCTATGTTATATGTCAATGCCTGAAAAGTTATCTAACCTGTAAACACTTGCAAAATCCAAATTTTCTCTACGTCACGATAAATGATTTCTAATTTTCTCGTTTGATTGCTTGAAGGCAAGCAATAGCTAAGTGTGGAGGGATTTGATAACACCCAAATTATACATGTTTTTGGTGGCATTATTCATATATATTTAATCATTTCTCGTGAACTTTCGATACTTAATAGCATGAATTGCTTGCAGGTTCACTTGAAGACATCCCGAGGATTAACACAACAAAGATTGAGTATTTATACGCTAAAGAACACAACATACAAGAAAGAGATAAAATTCAAGTTCTAAAGTGCAATTGTGCGCCGCACTTATCAGTTGTGCGCCGTACTTCTCCTCAAGTCAGAAGTAATTAAAGCTTAGTCAAAATTTAGCATTAACGCCATAAAGTCCCGCACTTACAACTTTGGTGCGCCAACACTTCCTATCTGACATAGAAGATTAATGAAGACTAAATGCTACTACATTAACACCCAAAAAAAAAAATAAAAAAAAAAAAAAAAAAAAAAAAAAAAAAAAAAAAAAAAAAAAAATAAAATAAAAAAAAAATAAAAAAAAAAAAAAAAAAAAAAAAAAAAAAAAAAAAAAAAAAAAAAAAAAAAAAAAAAAAAAAAAAAAAAAAAAAAAAAAAAAATAAAAAAAAAAAAAAAAAAAAAAAAAAAAAAAAAAAGTAAAAAAAAAAAAAAAAAAAAAAAAAAAAAAAAAAAAAAAAAAAAAAAAAAAAAAAAAAAAAAAAAAAAAAAATAAAAAAAAAAAAAAAAAAAAAACAAACACATTTTTGTGTGAGGTGCTATGTTATATGTCAATGCCTAAAAATTTATCTAACCTGTAAACACTTGCAGAATCCAAATTTTCTCCACGTCACGATAAATGATTTCTATTTTTATTGCTTTGATTGCTTGAGGGCAAGCAATAGCTAAGTGTGGAGGGATTTGATAACGCCCAAATTATACATGTTTTTGGAGGCGTTATTCATATATATCTAATCATTTCTCGTGAACTTTCAATACTTAATAGCATGAATTGCTTGCAGGTTCACTTGAAGACATCCCGAGGATTAACACAACAAAGATCGAGTATTTATACACTAAAGAACACAACATACAAGAAAAAGATAAAATTCAAGCTCTAAAATGCAATTGTGCGCCGCACTTATCAGTTGTGCGTCGCACTTCACCTCAAGTCAAAAGTAATTAAAGCTTAGTCAAAATTTAGCATTAACTCCATAAGTACGCCGCACTTACAACTTTGTGCACCGCACTTCCAACTTTGTGCACCGCACTTCCTATCTGACTATGAAGAATTAATGAAGACTTAAATGCTACAGCATTAACACCCTAAGTACGCCACACTTACAACTTTGTGTTCCACACCTCTTTAATAAACATTTATTACCCTCACATTTAATCACCAAGTACGCCGCATTTACAACTTTATGCGCCGTACTTTCACCCCTTACCTAGCCTATAAATAGGGGACGAATTTCACACATTTGAACCATCCCTCATCTCACTAATCCATCTCATAATCATTCCTCCTCCACTCCTTCATATAAACCTCACACACACCACTTTCCAAATCATCCACTAAGCATAAACACCATACCCTTTTGAAGTTTCAAGATCAAACACCAAGAACGAAGTAGAATACCAAATTAGTAAATTAGAATAATGGAAATTCATGTTGAATCAAGCAATGATATGAACCACTTAGCTATGAGAGGCTAAATCTCTCATGACTACTCGGTGACGTTATGATAATAAATAAGTGTTTGGTACGATCATGATCTCTTTAATCTCAAGCTTATGTTGCAAGCGTGTTATATCCTATCTTATCAGTTTTTGCTTATCAACTTAGATTATATAATTATATCGGTATAGGTCGAAAGACCCGTTATGATCTATGTGGTTTTAAAGATTTTTCTATGATCTTTATCGTTTGTGCCGATAAATCTACTTTTGTAAATTGATAAACAAAATAAGCTTTGATATAATAAGTAACTAAACTATTTGAGTGACACATTTGGTCTAGTCTACTAAATATAAGTCTTGAGTTAATCAAGTTAATTTGTGAAAACATTTTCTGACGAGAAATCCTTTTTGTAAGTTAAAGGTTCCATTTTCAAGATCATTTCCAACACTTATGAATTATTTTCAACTATCCGAGTAGTCATCTTTATTTTAATTGGTAAAACAAAAAGTTATTTTCAAGTTAAAGTTTATTTTCTTTCTGATTATCTAACCACTACTCAAATCCCTGTGGACGACCTGGTCTTACCTAAAAAGATTATACTACATACGTGGGTTATACTTTTACCCGTGTGTTTCCCTATAATAAAATTGGTATTTTCAGTCATTATAAATTTAAAGCTTTTGAAACACATCAAAGTTTTTGGCGCCGTTGCCGGGGATTTTTAAGCTGTTCTGTAATCAACCCTGGAAAATTACTTTAACTCCCCCTCTTTTTCAAAATCGCCGTACAGTTTTCTGGCAAACTGACCCAAAACGTTAGAGGATCTAACACTTTGAGCTAGAAACCATGTTAAGGAGGTTCTTCCAAATTGAACCTACCTGATCACATGTACAGTATTTATACTGTAAAACGCCCCTCACAAAACTGGAGGTTAATGCAACCGAATCTCGACGAATGACAAACCCATATTCATCCATATCTGCTGTTTATTACTAACATTCTAATGCAGGTACAAACGACGGTGTTACAGCCTCATTCCAGCAAAGTCAAATTCACTACCACATGCTCATGCTCAAACTACAAAGACATACTATAAGCATCAAGATTCAAGAATCAAGAAAGCTCAAGAATTAAAGACAAAGACTTTTGTAAACTTTGATATACAAGATCTTCCTTTAAGATGTCAAGTCTATCAAGGGAGATTGTTAGCAAGCTTTCAAAGTGATGCAAAGTATGAGCATGTTGGTCAAGATACAAGATCGCAAGATGGCAAAGATGATCAAGACAAACAAGGAAAAGATTTAAAGATCTCAGAATCAAAGATGAAGTCGAAAGGCAATGACAAAGGCTCAAAATTAAAGATCACAAAGCATGAAGGAACAAGCCTACAACATGATAAAGACCAAAGACTCAAGAACTCAAAGACAAAGCAATCTCAACAAGTCTAATGAAGCAAGATTCAAGATCTCACCTCAGGAATGCGAAGACCACACATTATGAGAGATTGTTAGCCTTAAAATACGTTTTTGAACATGGAAGCCCAGAATTTGCCGAAAGCCTCGCTCCGAGGGAGATTGTTAGCCTCAAAATATTGAGTCGAACAAGGAAGCTCTGCTACTAATCATGAAAGAATGGCCTTTATTTAATATATATTGTAATAGGCTAGTTACAGGTATCGAGCTTGTTATTTAATCTAATATTGTATGCGTTGCGAACTTAAGCCCAAGTTATCCCTAGCCCGGCCCAAGACATTAAACCACACGGCCCAAAGAAACCCTTAAGAGGCCGGCTCATATATGTGGTATAAATACCCCTCCCCAAGGATAGAGAGGGTGTTGGTTCTCATTTGTTACACACACATTTGCAAGTAATCAACCATCTTTTTTTCTCTCTAGTTTCTCTCTCTCTAACTTCTCTCTACTCTTCTTTCTTTTCTTCTTATCTTATTTTCTTGTGTTTCCATGATGAAGTGAAGTGATTTCTGAGTTCTTATAGAGAGTCATTCATGAAATTAATCGATGCAAACGAGAGAATTGACATCAATAGCTGAAAGAGGCACATGTCATAGAAGTGGTATATCAACGATGTTAAACGGGATGGAGGAAATAATGGTATGAATAATTAATTAGTAAAGGGAGTTAATACCAATGGCTAAAATTAACACATATTAAGGATGTGGTATATCAAGGATATTTAAAATGGGATATGAGGACTTAATTATACAAACAGTTAATTATTGAAGAGAGTGGACATATCTGTACCACAAGCAAACAATACGTCAAGGGTTTTCAAAGAAGTGTTTTTAAATAAAAGGTCATCACTGACTATGATAGTCGAGGTTCTCCCTTCGGAGTGGGGGATGCTAATTGTGTTGTACCCAATGATGTTCTAGAAGAAAGACGTGACACTCATTAGCGTAGTTTGTCACAAGGGTCTTTATGCGTGATTCGTTCTCGTCATCTCGGATCCTGTTTTGTTCTAGGTGAAAGAACATGGCGGCCATACATTGAGCTATGAGTTGCTTGATAGTTGCTAAACTTAGAGATTTTCTTCTTGGTGACATGATTATCCAGCAAAAGCACCCGAAACCGACGGGGAAAACCAAAACCCAAACCGACATTCGGATGCGGGTACGGGTATTGATAAAAATAATTAGTCAGGTACGGGTTCGGTGACGGGTTCTGGTAATACTCGCCCTAATTACCCGTATCTGTTTACCCAAATTCATACCCGCTTTATTGTTGTTATAATAAATACAGTATAAATATATTATATATATATATATATATAAATATATATATATATATATATAAGACAGTATAAAATAATATATATATATATGATATAAATATAAATATATATATATTATACATATATATATATATAAATATATAATATATATTATTACATATAATTTATTCCATTGTATTTTTTATATAACTATTTCCATTATTAACACATTTGAATGTTGTTCATGAATTATTCAAAAGTGCTAAATCGTTTAATACGGTATTTATTTTCTTTAACTTTTAAAAAATTTAAATATATAAGGGTGTTTTGCTTTATTTGTTTATGGATTTTAGTGTGACCTAATCTTGATACCCGTCATTTTTCTATAAAATATTCAATAGGGAATACCCGATACCCGCGGGGAAACCCCAAAAACTGATGGATAATATTAACCGGGTACCTAACGGGTAATGGGGCGAGTACGGATGTGGATATTATAAATGGGTGCGGGTACGGGTACACTAAAACCCACCCTGAACCCGACCCGTTGCCATCCCTAATCCAGAATCATAAGAAGTAAGGAGAAAAGAATGAGTCATTAATGAGTCACGTTTCAAAAGTAGGTGTTCCAAGACGCCATGTTGAGATGATAAGTTAATAGTCATATTCTAATTAACCGGCATGTTTCTATGCAGTGGGTTACGTGACGACGTATGCGTTTCAGAAGTACGAGGCAAGTGTTCAAACTTGGGGTCGAATATTAAAATAACTACTGGGATCGGCAAACTATGTCGAGTTTCGATATCATCAAAAATGAGAATTACGTAAAGTCGTGGAAAAGTTTTGGAGATCATCGTATCACTCATGATGTCTTGAGAAATGTCTAGTGACCATTGTGTTCCTCATAATGTCTTAGAAGAGCTTTTGTATTTATATAGACATCCTTTATATATAAAAATATAGAGACACTCTAGAAAGTAGACATAAGTCATCGAAAATAGTCAACATTTATTTAAATTACTTTTATATAAATAGATAGTGGTATACTTGAAGATTGGCGTAAGAGTTCGAAAAGAAAGTCAATGATTATATAATTATCATTTATATAACACTAATAATGATGCTCGAGGGAGTATACAAGGAATCAGGGAGTACGCGCGCACGAATATCGGATATATCAGAGAAAGACTTTTAATTGTGAAAAATAGTAATAGTCTAGGTTTTGAAAACGACCTAGTTCTCTATAACTAATGCTATGATACCAATTCGGTACGCAGCGGAATACAACATGGGGTGCTACTTCATAGGCTCAAAGTACAAGTTACGGAAAACGACCTCAAAATAGGCGTTTTAAAATAAGTTTCATATTCGATACATTTAAATTATCAGAGTTTGCAAACAAGTTCCAAACAGTTTTAACAAATTATAAAGTTTTAAAAGAAGGTTTAATCGAATGCGAAGTATGCAATTAGAGTCTTCAGATGATGTTTGCGCAACTCACAACTCCCATCCAAGAAGCTTACAACTTTAAGACATGAGATTAAACATGCTAAAAGTCAACAATAACGTTGAGTGAAATTCATAGGTTTTGATAAGTAAAGCAATTAAATTCATAGAGTTTATAGTGTAAAGAAGTAGAACACAAGCTTTATTTATCAAGCGACATTGTAACACATACAAGTCATGAAATATTTTTATTGCATCGAGCTCATGACACCGTACCTTAACCATAATAATATAAAAGTTGCCCATGATGGTATAATTGCCATGTACTCAAGTGAGCGCTACTCACCCGGACAGGGTTTGCCAAACCTAATAGATCTATTCACTTATACTAGCGTTTACCACATACGTAATTAATAGTTCATGAAATTAGGGACTTTTCGGCAAAGGTACTGAATGCTAATAAATCACGTATTCGGGTCTAGCATACCAAATAAATCACTCGTGTTCAATTTTTGCAAAACATGCATGTAATCTCCCCCGTAAAGTTTAAAAACACTAAATAAGGAAAATGGGCTATGAACGCACCTTAAGCAATATGATAGTAGATAGCGAGATGTAAACATCGTGAGACTGAGAAAATATAACAAGAATATAGCGTCGGGAAACTGCCTAAAAATAAAGACGCGACTCGGATGAAATAAATATACAATGAAATGATGCATAAGTCGTCTATAGAAAGTAATAGAATCCATATGTGTTTGTGTCTTGGATTATTTAGCAAAAAAGTGTTTTTACGAAGAAAATAGGTTTTTGACTTAATTACGACATTTTGAAGAAATGTTACTATTTTTGAAAACTTTTTATTTTAGAAAAGTTTTGAAATCCTGGACGTTAATAACGTCCCGTAACATTCGATAAGTCCATTCTACAACGAAATGCGCTAAGGGAAACCTAAACGCCTAACTTCCATTTTTATAATGTTTCTAA
>BQNB010127841.1:4924-19374 GCA_026074375.1 Tanacetum coccineum | reverse complement strand
GTCTTTGAAATCTCGCAATATTAGCATGAAGTTTAAAACGCCCAACCCAAATAGTACAAAGATTGTTAACCAAACGATCAACATCAAAGATCTTAATAAAGCGAACAAAGCCAAACCTTTTACCAGCTTTGGACCTCCTATCAGGAATAAAAGCATCAACCACAGTTCCATATTGTTTACATACCGTCCATAGCTCCTTAGCAGAAAACTTATCCAAAAAATTCGTGACAAAAATAGATGAAGAAAGTTTAGCTAACTCATCTTCCTTTGATCGATACATCCCCATAGCAGATCAGAACAAACAGCGGAGTTATAAAAGCAAATCTCGAACAGAAAGATTAGGGTTTTAAAAATAGGGTTTAAAAGAAAAGATTAAAAAAAGGATCAAAAATCGATGAAAAATTAGGGCTTGGGAAATCAATTAGGGTTTGGGAAGGTGAAAAAAATTGAAAAACGATTGATTTAGAACAACAACCTTAAACAAATCATGATCCAAATTGAAAAACGATTGATTTAGATCCAAAAAGATGAAAAAATTGAGATGGATTTGATTCATTGGGCAAGTGATTAGAAGGGTGTGGGCATGGGATGTTCTCTCCTCGTGATTTTGTAGGCGTTGATAACTTAAAGAAAGAAAGAAATATACGGAGTATTTGATTTGTGTGTTTTATTTTGTGGAAATGAGATTTGAACAAGCATGATTACCCGCGCGTTGCTGCGGGACGTTAATTCTCCGCGCGTTGTTGTGGGGCGTTAATTAATTTTTTTGCGGGTTTATTTTTTCAGTTTCATGTTTAATAGTTTGTTTTTTTTCTTATATGGGCTTATGTGTTGGGCCTCATGTTTAAAGGGTTTTTTTTAGCTATACGGTTTTTTTAATATAAATTTATGGGATCACATGCGCCTTAAACGAAGTCCGCGCGTTGTTGCAGGGCGGGTTTTTTATTATTATTTTGTGCAGGTTTTTTTTCGGTCTCATGTTTAATAGTTTTTTTATATGGGCTTACATGTTGGGTCTTATATTTAAAGGTTTGTTGGATATGGGTTGTACGTTTGTGACCCCTGTGTGGATTATTTTAAAGTTTATTAGGTATGAAGATATTTCTGAGGGTATATTTTGATCTGATTAAATACTGATACTTTTGCGGGAATATTTTTTTTTTCTTACTAAAAAAGTCACATGTGGTTTAAATTTATTATTATTTTTTTTGGCCCGGGTAATATTAACTATTTCATGTATCAATTATTTGGAGCCTTGGTTAATTCTCATTTTGGGCGTGTGGTTAAATTTTTTTGGATACAGCTTTTTTTTTGCGTAATACTGCGTCGAAACGACGTAGTTTCATCCGAAATAGTGTGGTCTTAGTGGGAAAAAAAATCGGTGTTTATTTAAAACGGTTTCGGTTATTAGAAAATACTGGTGTTAAAAAAACCCAGTTTTTTAATAACCCGGTTATCTTTTTGTTTTTTTTCGTGTTTTTTTTTTGTTTTTCCATAAACGGTTTTTTTCGGTTATAAATGTTCGGAATCGGTTTTTTTCGGTTATAAATTTTCGGAATCGGTTTTTTACCGGTTCGGTTTTTTTCGGTTATAAATGTTCGGAATCGGTTTTTATACCGGTTCGGTTTTTTTCGGAATTTAAAACTTCGAACATTTATTTAATAAACTTGTTAATTATCAAACATTTAATTATTACAATACACCGGAAAACATACCTAAACTATACAATCATAACTTTTTATTTGCACCGGAAACATACTAAAAAAATACACCATAATTTTTATTTTAACAATACAATTTTACAAACTAAAAAATTATATAAATACTTAATAATTTCGAGCATCGGCATGGACGTCACCCGAAAAAACATATTAGTGAACCGAACCACTTACTCTAGTATGGCGAGGCTTTCGCATTGCTTCACCCGTTATACTCAATCATTAGATCTTCAAAAAATCTTATACATTTTTCGTGTTCAATATCTAAGTCTTCAAAATCACCTTATCTAATTCCGGGTATTCGGAGTGTGATCGATATTACTAATTCAACTTCTTCTCTTGGTCTGATAGTTTCTTTCAACGTCATTTATATCGGACTTCCAACGATGTTTGCATGTTGTACCCTATCTACTCCGTCCAAATAATCTTTCAAACATTACATACTTCCACGGGATTACAGGGGTTAGTCTTGACCTTCTTTCCGATATAATCTACGCCTAATAGAAAAGGCCGACTTCGGAAGCTACCGTCGAAGCTTGGGACCGTAATGTCACAGCCGCCATAGCGGATAAAATTGAAAATTGGATTTCCCTTTTTTCATCAAGCCAAAATTGTCAAAGTTTGTAATCTTTCGGGCCTTAAAGTTATTAAAAAAGGTTTGTAGCCATATATTGTCCACAATCGTTGATTGGGGCACGATGTTCGTTGGAAGTCTTTGTAGCATCTTCAAATAAACTATTATACAGGTTTTATTTTAATGTACACTTGCCTATTCGGGACGATCCGGCCCGCATTTGATCAACAATTGGGTTTTTGTTTTTGACCTTATTTTGTGCATAAATTCCCAAATAATTTTTTTATAGTTATCGTTAAATATATAAATTTGGTGTTTATATAGTTGGGGTGGGGTTGTAGCGTCTAACCCAAATGATTAAGTCTAAAAAGTTCATTATTTTGTTATTTAATAGTTCTACGCCTCCAACATTTAAAATGGATTAAGTTGTGGCGGATAACTAAGAAAAACCTAAAGGTAAATAGCAAAATTATTTTTCAAATTTTTTTTTAGAACTTTAACCATTATTCTAAACATAATTGTCTAGGTGAGGTTTTAATTCGTCATAATTTTTTCTGTAATTAGCATAAATTTGAATAATACTAATAAGCTAGTTGGGGTAATAAACACCGAATAAATTATAGTTGTTGCCATTTTTAAAAACTTGTAAAAAAATAGTTAAATCATTTTAGTTAGATCCCATTCTTGGTCGTTATCGAAACGACTTATTTCTATTACTAGTGTTTCATTAAAAATGCGTTTTTTAAAGTCTATGTTGTCGTAATATATTTTCAAAACATTCATGCAAGTAGAATTACACTTAGTAATTATTATCTTAGCAAGTCTGGGGTTCTTCACCACATTATTTAACGAAATCGTCTTTATAGTACATTGTCGTTCGTTACTGTGAACTATATATACGTTTCTAATAACCCCTATATTCTATCCTTAAATATGCACATGTTTTTATGCCCGCTTTGCACGATAAATTTATAACATGAGCAACACAACGAATGACAAAAAAAGACCTCTAAACGGGTTTTATACGTTATTTACAATTCCATAGCTCAGTATTATTAGATGCTTTATCTAGTGAAATCGTAAAAACTTATATCATCTAAATTTTTCATTAAAGTGTCATGTAAATTTTTTTAAATTTAGATCCCCGTTTGAGGATAAACCAAATAGTTTAAAAGCAATTGTCCGTTTCAATTATAACCAGAAGATTCGGGATTAAACCAATGGCCGTAACGGCTTAACTAATTAGAATTTGTCGTTTCATGTGGTGCGGGTTCCATGTAACGATTAACATGTTGATACCGCGGTTGTAGCCTTTTTTTGATGATCTCCGTAAAGCTTGAGTTGTCGAAGTTGTTCAAATGGAAAGCGCTTGTTAAATGACAAACTTCGTATAAATCAAGTCGAACCTATCTTATCAAATATAAAAACTTGTACCATACGCACCAATAGTTACCTTGTGACTATCATTTTGGGCTAACCAGCATTACAACCGCTCTTACTGAGTCCGGAGTGTAGAGTGGACCTGGGGTTATAAAATTTCATAATTTCTTGCAACGGTCCTTTTCCCCCCCATCGATCCTAATCAAATATCGTACTTAGACCAAACATCTGGCCTTTTCTCGTTGTTGGTATAATTCGCACCAACATCTTCATTTGTGTAATCTTTCTCGACCATGTATAGTAGAAACGGAGGCAATAATGCGAGTGGTTTGTGGATTGTGGAGTTTTCTTTATAGCGGATTTGAGAATTTAGAGTATATATATCACGATTAGACGACGAAAAAAGAGAGATTAGTGAGGATTTTTGATGTGTTTTCAACCCCCAACCCATTAACATGTATTATAGTACTAAGTCTGCCTTTTAAATCATCATAAAACACAAAAAAAAAAAACAAAAAAAAACGGAGGTTTATAAACGGACTAAAGTAGCCGTTGGGAATTTTTTTTTTTTTAAAAAAAACCAAAAAAAACTGGTTTAAAAAAGGATTTTTTTAAAAAATGTAACGGCTAGTTTGACTTCATGGTTGACCGGTTTTTTTAACCGGTTAAAACCGGGTTTTTTTAAAAAACTATTAACGGTTATAAAAAAATAAATTAAAAAACCGGGTTTAACAGGTTTTTTTAAAAACCCGGTTAAACCCGGTTTTAAAACCGGTAAAAAACCGGTATCGTAAAAAACCCGAAAACCGGTCTAACCGGTTCGGTTATATTTAACCGGTTCAGTTTTTAAAAAACCGTTTTTTTTTAAAACCGGTTCGGTTTTTAAAAAACGGTTTTTTAAAAAACCGGTTAGGATTTGCACCACTAGTGTGGCTGCAAACAAATGGGGTTAATAATAGGTTGGGCAAATGGAAATGATAAACTAATACAGTGGGTTTACTCTTCCTTATATATCCTAAACAAGGAAATGGACTTTATTTCTTTGGGCTGTTTTGTGGGCATCGAAATAAATTGACTTAAGTTATAGTTTCTTTTTCTTGTGACGTTTTGTTTATATTTTTTTAAATGTATTATTATTTTTAATGTGTCGTTTAATTTTATGAATGAAATTTTTAATTTTATTTTAAACTTTTTATTTATTTGAATAAATAAAATGTAGGATTCAAAATGCCGACGGCATCAGAATCTGGTGTTAATAAGGGAAGGGTGTTTTTTATTTGTGTTGTATTCTGGTATCTAGTGCTCTTATGGTTCTTTTCGAAAACGCTACTCGGTTCGACTGTTACACTGTTCGGTTGTTACACTCCCACGTTTTGGTCTTTCTTCTAAGTGTTAACGCTTGACCAACTGGCGTTTTGGATCGCTACTCAGCGTTTTGGTATTTTTGTTCTTGGCTTTAACGCTAATACAACTGGCGTTTTGGGTTGCTACTTCTCCCAACGTTTTTGTGTTTCTGCTGGCGTTTTGAATTGCATCTTGTCTGGCGTTTTGGATTATGTTTCCTTACGTTAATGCTGGCCTTTGGCGCTTTTTGTTCAATTGTTGTTATCAAGTCCAACGTTTTCTTTACGTTAATGCTCTTGTGTCTTGCTTAGCGTTTCTAGAGCCTAACGTGCACACTACTAACAAGAAGCAATATAATAGAGATAACAAACTATGTTTCATGCAATCATAGGTAAACACTAATTTAATTTAGCCAAGCATGTTAATAAAAAGCGAAGAACAAATAATCAAACAACACATAAACATATTAAATGATTTAATGGGTAAAAGAACTTCGCTTCAACCGAACATGGAGTAACAATTAGTACAAAATGGTCTATAAACCCTAAAATTCGGCTATGGTAGCTGCTACAAAAGTTCTCCCACGTTTCCACCCAAAACTATGAAAAAATAAAGTTTGTAGGAATTGGGTCCTGAAAGCGTTGCTAGGTCTTTGTGACGTCGTCAGCCCGTTGAATCTTCTAATGGTTCCTTTGAGTCGGCTATTGTGACGCCGTCACACATCGTGGTGACACCGTCGTTGTTTGCACCAGACTGCGTCAAGAGTATATTTTGACGTCGTCTCCACCTACTGAGAAGTCACACTTTTATCCAAAAATCAACTTTATGGGCACTTTTGGTGAAGGCGTCAGGATGGAAGTCGCAATCTTGAAAAGTTGTGTTTTTATCCAGTTTCTTCCCTAATCGACCCCAAGTCACGTGCTTTCCCTCCAAGAGCTTCCACATGCTAAAATAACAAAAAAACGAGTAAGTAAAATATTTAGGCATATTTGCATGATTTTCGGAGTTAAATGACTCAGAAAAAGTGTATAAAAGTACACCTCATCAATAAAGCGTTTTGAATAAGAGCGGTTACACACGACTCAAATGCTAGTTGCTCGTTGCCAAACAAACATTCTATTTCTGAACTTAATGTGGAAGGAAGACAAAGTGTATGGGAAGATGAGGAGTAGAGTGAAGAAGAAATGATTGAATTTTTTATGTTCCCAAGCTAAGGAGAAAAGGAAAGAAGACATAACTTTTTTTTTTGTTCCTGAGTTAAACATAAGATTGAAAAAGCTAAATTATTTTATGTAGATAAGACTAGGAAGGGTTTTATGCCGTGCTAAGCACGGCCCATGATGTTTATACATAAGGTTTTTTCATGTAGATAAATATTGCAGTAGTTGTTAAGAAACTTTTAAACTTAATTAATTGAAAAAATGTTACCTAATTAATCATGTAACAAGAGTGTCACAAATTATTTTTACACTTATAATATAACATTATATTCTCATAGCGTAATTTGTAAAAGAATTTCAAAATTTATAATGATTAGTTTAGTTAAATAAGTAACATATACTGTAATAATATAATGGTCAATTATTCACTCCATCACAAGACAAATTGTCTTCGTTAAAAAAATATAAAAAATAAAGTCTCAATTTAAAAAAAAAATCTTATTGCTTTTCTTTTTGTTGTTTTTAAAAAGAATATTTAAGGAAACAAAATATTTTCAATTATACTCAAAATTCAATAATTAATAATAATAATAATAAATAATAATAAAAAGCCCATTGTTGTGGTTCAAAAAAAGTAATTTGATAGACACATTGTGTGAAAACCGCAAGCTTGCCATCTTTTTTTCTTTTACGCACAACATTGACTAAGATGTAAAATATCTTGAAAGATGGTGGAAAAAAATTCTATCTACATGATAGGTTATGTTATATGTAATGTGAAAAGTAAATAAAAAGTGGGGGTGCTAGTATTGGTATCCTCTCTGCCCACAAAAAGTACGGATGTTTTATACTTTTTGATCATTTTGTCTTTTTGTTTACAGTGCAACACAGTTTTTTATCAGCTTTTGTTTCGTATTTTTTAACAGTTTAATACTTTTGACTTGTTAAACTTGATATTTTTTTTCATACTTTCCGTTTCACAGTTTTATAACATAAACAAAATTATAAAAATAAAGAAAAAAAAAAAAAAACAAAAAACGCAAAAAACATGAAAGGAGTACGAATGGTGTTTTAGGGGTACTTATAACCTAACCCTTATTAAAAAAATATTTATCAATTTATTTTATATTTGATTGGTCATGTTTATAGCAGTGATTTGTACATCCCCCGATGTAAAAAAAAAGAAGCTATATTTACAGTAGAAACCCTCTAAAAATATATTAAAAAAAGCTAGTGACAAGACACACATACACAACCACCATCTTCCTATCATCATTTCTTTCTTTTAGGCTGGATGGAGTGGTGGTGGGTTTCCCACCTGACACGTCAGCGCCACATCAGCTTTCTCTCTCCAAATAAAACTCACCTTACAACTCACTTTTCAACCATAACAAGAACTCACCTTACCAACAAAGCTCACCTTACTCACCCTTTTTTTAATTTAAATACTTTTATTCATAAACTAAAAAAATAAATATTTACGTAAACGTAAACGTACGAAATTAATAAAAACGTTAACTAAATTAAAAACTTTTATTCATAAATTAAAAACATTACAGACTTCGAATATTAAAAAGACATTACAAATAAAGATTAAACTAAGCATTACGAGACAAGTGTTCAATCAAATCGTGTCGAAGGTTTTGATGTGCTTGTGCTGATCTGATCCAACGCATAACGTGTTGCACTTGTTCCTCGTTTCGTAACGGGTCGTCCGGTTGATGCATTTCCTCTCGGAACCATTTGGGAGATATCGCATATTTTTTGTATTTTCGAATCATATTATGTAATATGATGCATGTGTACATCATATTAATAATCCTTTCTTTTTTGAGCGCTCGTGTAGGATTGGCTAGTATGGCCCATTTCTTTTTCAGAACACCAAACGCTCGTTCGACATCTTTCCTTGCCGATTCCTGCTTTTGCTTATACAAAATTCGCTTGTGGTCATCATCAGCTGGTTCTGGGATCGTCTTAACGAGAGGCGCCAATTCCGGGTATATCCCGTCAACAAGATAGTATCCACTTGGATAAGTTACGCCGTTAGCCACAAAAGGAATCTCTGGTGCTCGTCCGGTTTTGAGATCGTTAAATAAAGGTGATTGATATAAAACGTTGATGTCGTTGTTCGACCCAGCAACACCGAAGAAAGCATGCCATATCCATAAATCTTGCGACGCAACAGCTTCAAGCAAAATGAAGGGATTCAGACCATGATCACGTCTAACGTATTGCTCTTTAAATGCGTACGAACAACCGAATCACTCCTTGACTAAGATGTAAAATATCTAGAAAGATGGTGGAAAAAAATTATATCTACATGATATGTTATGTTATATGTAATGTGAAAAGTAAATAAAAAGTGGGGGTGCTAGTATTGGTATCCTCTCTGCCCACAAAAAGCACGGATGTTTTATACTTTTTTGTCATTTTGTCTTCTTGTTTACAGTGCAACACAGTTTTTTATCAGTTTTTGTTTCGCAATTTTTAACAATTTAATACTTTTGACTTGTTAAACTTTATATTTTTTAACCCGCACTTTCCGTTTCACAGTTTTATAACATAAACAAAATTATAAAAATAAAAAAAATTAGAAAAAACAAAAAACGCAAAAAACATGAGAGGGGTACGAATAGTGTTTTAGGGGTACTTATAACCTAACCCTTATTAAAAAAATATTTATCATTTTATCTTATATTTGATTGGTCATGTTTATAGCATAGTGATTTGTACATCCCCCAATGTAAAAAAAAGCTATATTTACGATAGAAACCTTTTAAAAATATATTAAAAAAAAGCTAGTGACAAGACACACATACACAATCACCATCTTCCTATCATCATTTCTTTCTTTTAGTTTGGTGCAACCAACAATACCTTCAACTTTGCAAAACGAGAAAATATATTAATGGTAGCAACATAATGTGCATATAACTAAAATAGACAAAAATAAAACAGTCTAACATTTTGAGTAATATAGCAGCTATGGTTTATTTTTTTTAAAACGGCAACTATTATAAAACTAACTAGCAAGAAGCTAAAAAAAGAATTACAAAGAGATCACATTTGGGGTGTTGTCAACCAACTATCCCAATTTAAGGTACAATTACATCTAGAAATAGGGCACTTAAGTGAAGAGACGCGCGCACAATATTGTCAAAATAACTTTCTTTACGAGGGGATTTCGACGAGTAAGAGCAAACTGATTTACGAATCTCCATAACGCCTTTTCCACCAAGTATATAAAGAACTCCTTCTAGCCATATTTAACTTGTACGAGCTTTAACTGGATGGTAATCGAACCAAATTAAGCAATCACGCATATGACCAAAGGCCGTCCATGATAGATTCCACCAGCGGATACGAGCCTGACGATATCCGTAGCCAATCTGCAACTGAAGAACAAGTGCGAGGAATTTCCTGTTGGGCCAGAGGAGACGAAGCCAGGCGGCGGGCATCGGAACATAAAAGCATCAGAAACTAGGTACACCCTGATGTTTGTAAATTGGATTCGATGTAGGCA
Source organism: Tanacetum coccineum (assembly GCA_026074375.1). Lineage (NCBI taxonomy): Eukaryota > Viridiplantae > Streptophyta > Magnoliopsida > Asterales > Asteraceae > Tanacetum > Tanacetum coccineum. Next base: position 9,675 of record BQNB010127841.1, on the reverse strand, counting down.
CCGATCCCGGAAACCTTCAAAGCAAAAAATTTTATTTTAATTTCTGGATACTTATTTAACCATTCCGAGTTAGCAGTAGGGGCTTTCGGCAAGAAACATTTCATCAGAAGAATGCGAACATCTTTGACCCGAAAAACAGCATTCCATTTAAATCCCGAACAGGCCCATCTATCCTCCATATTATGAACAATGTCCCCTTCAATATATGTTTGAAGAAGAGCTATTGAGAGATTCAACCCTATTTCTAACAGAATGACGAAGAAATGAGGTAACCAAGAGAATTGCAGATTTATCAGCCACGTATAATCTTTATTAATCTACCAAAGCTATACATATGCGTAGACAACATAACACGAATTGAGTGTCACCTAATCCAAACTTCATTCCAAATGTGTAGTTAAACCATTACCCACACGAATATGACAGTGAGAAATCAGGTCACACCATGATCTTTAAAGCATATGCACTCCTCCGAATAATGGATTTCCATATTCATGAGTAACGAAAATACGAAGATTATATTTATATTAATGAGGAGCCAGCAAAGACATGATGAGACGACACCAAATGGAATTATTCGTGATATGAATCTCCAACCCATTGAAAAGGAATAAAACTTAGCGCCCTATTTAAAGCACATAAAAATTTGATGACACCTAAACTCCATACTTCTTGGACGCTTCAGAACCTTGGCCCATGATCCATATATTTTCCTCTCGTCGCATTGAACACCATTGAAAAAAATTATACGTATGGATCCATCGTTTGTAACACCGACTTTGGAACTTATAGATTGAAATATTAAATAGGTGTCGACAAAGAACCGACTTTAATGAGTAAGCCTTCTTTCAAAGATAAAGTTTAAGTTTCCAATTAGATAGAAGAGCTTAAGTTACAATCGTATCGTCTCCATGCTGAAGTGTCGGGTATTACCTCCAACCATTCCCCCTAAGTATTTAAAAGGGGTTTTTCATAGCTCGAACAACAATAATATTAAAGTGTCAGAATTAACATCCCTCACTTCGAATCCGACTCCAAGAAGGTGACTTTTCTTACGGTTTGTAGAGAGAGGCAGGACAACAAAGAAAACATTGAGAATGTTGAGAAAATGATAGGCGTTTTCGATCCTATTTTCGGGATCTTGGCCTATTCTGTTGTTAAATAAACGATGGCCAATTGGCACGGTACGATTTTTTTTTTTTTTTATAAATAATTATTTAGAAAGAAAAAGGAACGATATCTCGATAATAATCGTCGTCAAGAGCAACTCGTAAAAAGGTATTCTCAAACAAATCTTCATCCTAATTTTGTGAGGAAACATAAAGTCGTTTCATCAATCTTTGTTTCTAATATCCTGGATTGCGATTATCGGTCCAAGATCTTTTGGGATATTTGTAACAATGGAAGGTTGTGGTGATCGATGTTTACATAGTGCAAAGAGATCCAAAATCGAGCGTCATTGATTGGTTTTGTACGTTTTTATAAACGTTAATGATATCAAATCAGTTAGTTTCCAATCTAAGAACGGCTTGGTAGGGTGGTTATCATTTATTTTGCGAAGGTGGCGAAGTATGGTCGAACTTATTAATAGACTGTGGAACGTTTCTGGGGAGGGCAAACCCAGTGTAGGTTTGAAACTCCAATCTTGTTCGTATCAATGAAATTGTTTTTCAGTCTTTTAAAACTCATATGCTAACCGGTCACTGGGCAACAATCAGTGGACATGTCTGGGAAATACAGGTACAAGTAATGTGGAGCAGAATCTGTCAGGGGTGGTCGGATTTTAACAAGGTTTATAAGGAAGGGGGTAATGAAGCTGGTGAGTCTATCTCGGTAGACGATCTGTATTACATTTGGATGGTATGGAGCGTAGTATTATTGTTTTAAGTTAAAGATTTAAGATTCATTTCAGAGTTCTAAAACCTATGTTTTGGGGTTTCGTTGATGTGGTCTTAGATATGTTGGGGGACGTTGGGTTTTGGTTGGAATTTGACTCTTGGATCAGTGGAAAGCGTTATCAAGACTTCTAAGAGCGATTAATAAGCGATATCAAGATGTTTCTCTAGATTTAATTCCAGATGAAGATGTGTTTGGATAGACCTGGTGGGTCTCTGCTATTGGCATCATGGGCTCCAGAGGTTTATAAGAAGTAGGACATCCCCATTGTGGTGGTGGGGAAGCAGGTGTTTTAGGATATGGTTAAGTGATGGAACAATGTTAATGGAAGGTATGTGTTCCTTAATGAGTCTTTACATCGTGGTGAATAGAGTCCTTAATAGTTTCAATATCGTAATCAGGACTTATTCGTATTATCGCTACTGAGTTTGCATATTGGGCGCCCCAATATTGAATCGATTGGAGGCTCAATTCCGTAGTCATAATCCCTTTGGAAAGGAAGGATGCGAGGGTCCTAGTTTGGATGAAAGTTTGTAAATGGAGGAGGCATTTGGATGTCGATAGTTATGATTCAGATTCCCCTAAGAATGTTAACATGATTCGATGTCGCCTGTACTTAGTCGGGTTTTGCTGGAAGAGGAGGATGTTCGTGGGGTGGAAACGTTATCTGTGGATCTTGATATGAAGCGAGATTTGTGATGATTCGGTTTGTATTATCTGTCTGGGATTGTATTAAGGATTTGCATGGAATAAGAATTTTGAAGATGATGCTGGTGCGTTTTTGTACGTTCATTTCAGGGTGATGTGGTACATGTTACATGATGATAATGAGGATGATACGCAAGTTATTGCTCCTGAAAACAGAATCCATCATTGCGCCTCACTAACACACACGGGTAATGATTTAAATATTGTGTAGAGTCTGGTTCTTCGTGGATTGGATTATATTGAGTCCTCTATCTGTGACGAGATAGATTTGGATAAATGATGAGCTATAGAGACCATATGGAAATTATACACGGAGTGGTTCTCTCCTCGCGCAACTACGTTCGTGGGAAACGATTATTTTTTTCTAGGATTTCAGATTTGGAGTTAGTTATTATGGCAACGTTAAAGAAGCTATTCTTAAGTTCATAATGCCTGATCGAGACAAACAAAGGATGCGGGTTGATCACTTTTTCGGAATGATGCTGGGTGTACGTTTCGTTCATGGGAGTAAATTCAGATTGGCGGACATGGTGGGTTCTTTGTATTCTAATAGCCATTTTGTTGTTTTGAGAGTTCGTTTCATTAGTAGTTTTTTTGTCTTCCTTTTCTTCTTTGTTTGTTGGATCTTTTTGCGTGGCTTTATTATCGTCTATGTAGTTTCTTTCTAGCCTTTTTTTAATAAATTTCCATTTGTCCGTCAAAATAAAAACTTCCCCTGCCACAAATACCAGATAGATTAGCAATGACCACTCACTAATAAAGGACGCATCATCGCATAAAAAAGATGAGAAATATTAAGAGACGAACAATTTTGATGCTGAAAATCCCGCCTCGACAAGTCGCGCGCGACTTCATAAGCCACCGAGGTGAGTTTTGGCAAACTCACCTCCACTCCGTCCAGCCTTAGTTTGGTGCAACCAACAATACCTTCAACTTTGCAAAATGAGAAAATATATTAATGGTAGCAACATAATGTCCATATAACTAAAATAGACAAAAATAAAACAGTCCAACATTTTGAGTAATATAGCAGCTATGGTCTATTACTTGAAGAGTTGTTGGAGCTTGACTTTAGAGATAGTAAATTCAAATTATATCGATGATCTGATGCATTAAATTTCTAAATGCATGTATGTTAATTTCTAAGATATTGAAGTGTTTCCAACGGGTTCATTTTAGATTCTGAAGAGAAGAAATTTGTTTATAGTTTTGTGTTGTGTAGTTACAGTATATGTTAACTATATAATTTGTTAGAATATACACTATTGAGTCTACAATTTCAACATATCATATAAGTTCTTACTCCGTAATATTTATTTATGAGAGATGGCAAACAATTTTTTGTTGGTAATTACCATTAATTTGCAAGTTTTATAACATCAAAATGTAATACAAACTTATGTTAAGCAAATAAAAGCTTAAGTTTGAAGCAAATAGATAATTGTCACACCAAGAATGTGTTTGAAGAAAACAAACTCTTTTTATATACAAGCTAAATGTTTTAATTTTTGTACGTAACGCGCTATTGTGCCTATTACTCTATTAATAGATGTTTCTAACCAAGTGGGCTAGCTCAGTTGGTCACCAAAGGTGTTTTTGGGGAGGTTGTTACCACATGCGAGAAGTCTCAGATTCGAGTCTCTCCGTTGGGGTTTTCTTTTAAGGTGGGGTTCTGCCCCCATAGATGCGTCGATTCGAGGCGAGGGTTTTCCTTCAAGGTGCGAATCTGTAGGGTTCTGCCCCCATAGATGCGTCGATTCGAATCTGGCAGATACTATGTGGGTAGCTCATTTGTATGTATATTGTAGTTATTAGTTATGCTTTTGACATATTAATAATATTCACATCTATTTTTGGTTACATCTTTCATCGTGTTAATTTTGTGATTGCTAAACCTGTTTCCTTTCTTGAATAACAGTCAACTTCTATACTATTACGTAAAAAAACTATTTTCGTGTCAATTATTATTGTTTCTTAATAGTTACTACCTCCGTCCCACATTAAGTGTCCACTTTGATTTTTTTAAGTCTTTTTTCTTCAACTTTGACCTTAAATATGTTTGTTTGTGTTATGTAATAATTGATGCAAAATATATGAATGAATTATATTTTAAGTGTATTTTTATGGTTATAATTTTCTTTAAGTGT
>BQNB010127840.1:3453-15573 GCA_026074375.1 Tanacetum coccineum | reverse complement strand
TCTGCTCCTGCTGCAATTTGGGTACATGCTACCGGTGGTAATGAGGTGACTTTGAGTTCTTCATTGGGGAAGCGTGACCACGCTACAAATTGTGTACCTATGCACGTTGTTAATATCAACATTCATATTGCTGAGTATAATGGTCATGGTGAGGTTAATGTTGATATGAATGAAACTACACAAAATGTTCATATTGTTATGTTAGAGTCAGGTCATAATGGAAAGAATGGACGTGGGGAACTGCTGGAAACAATGAATCTTACTATACATGGATTCTACTTTTTAATATTTCAACAGGCTTCTCCTAAAATGTGTGCAAAAGTTATGGAAGTTAGCTGTGAAGGCTATATGGAAGATGCAGCTGAAATAAACTGCAATCTCAATGTTTAAGAGTTAACACATATTTTGTGTTAGCTATTATGTGTCGTTTTAATGAGCCGATGTAGTCATCTTGATGGCTTAGAGTTAGGAAGTTGTTATTGCTTCTTTCTTTAGTTGTCATAAAAATGATGTATCATTCTTATTTCGTTTTTGGTTTTTGCACTGTGGTGCGTTCTTGTTGTGCCCATGTAACGGGCTGGGTTGTAGGACTTCACCTACACCTTTTATACTTAAACTCTTTTTCGGTGTAATACTATTTACCAGGAAAACCTTTTACCCAAAAAAATCTCCACGGCACGAATATGTTCAGGGATGTCTAGACCCGCTGTCTTGTAATTTCACCCCTCGCCCTTGTCTAACACATGCGTCATCAAGGTATTGCACAAGTCCATGGTGACCATGAGTGAGTCATCTGCATGTGAATGTTGGTATCTAGTTGGTTGCGTGTGATGTGTTGAGGTATTCGGTACAAGGATTGTTAGGTGTATTGTGTTGGTGGCCTTGATACATCTGTTGTTGCATATGCTCGGGCGGTGCACCATGGTAAACACGTTTTAGCACATTTTGAAGGCTGTTGCATGTGATGGGGCACCTGTCCAGTATGTGATTATAGAGTTGTGTTTGAAACATGCAGGTGTTGGTCGTTTTGATTTCCTTTTTGACTATCCCGCATCATCCTTTCCAGGTAAGCTGCCATTGCCGGCGTGATCTGCACACTACACGTGCCTTCTTCTGGTGGAAGATGAACGTGCAACTGGAGTTATGAACTTGTCAACTGTTGGTGTTTGCCTTGAGGTATTTGCGATCACGGACGGATGACTTCCTTGGAATAAAAGTATGGTCGACTCTCCTACCTCCTTTAGTGTTGGTTGTGATATGACGTGGTGATTATTACAAGATAAGATTGTCAGACCTTCGTTTGTGTGAGTGATATAGATCGTGCTTATGGGACCAAAGATTTCAAACAAAGGTGGTGGCGGTGGTGGTTGGTTTTGTTGATCTGTAATGTGGTGGTTGGTTTTGTTGATCCATTGCCGGAAAATAAAAAATGATGGCTATTGTGTGTTGTGAGAATCACGGATGGCGCCATGTTTACGTATAGTATGTAAAACAATGATTGGGTATATGAAGTGGTGTGAAATGAGACTAATTTTATGTTTGGTTTACCACGTTCAGTAAGAACCCCGATATAAAATGTCTATCGTTGATCCGGGTAACGCTCACATACTACAACGTGTTAGTGTGTGTAAAATGTGGAGAAGATAAATTGGTTATTCTCATGAAATGCCTATCTATTTATAGGGATGCATTTAGGGTTATGTGATCCTTAGATGTGTATCAGACGGTTCTAGATGGCGAACGCGGAGGTCATCAAAGGGTGGAGACAAGAATGACACGTGTCATGACATTCTTTGCTCTGTAAGATTTGGAAATTTTCGTTACGATCTGCAAGTACTAGCGAAATTCCCACAACACTACCTTCGTGCCAATGAGGTGGCCACAGTGGCAGCGGTATAATGGTTTTGAGGATCAGTTCACATGCCGCTATTGCCTGGAATTAATCCCTTAGGCTGGGAATATTATGTTCTTAGTTGATATTTGCGTAGGAACTTGATTCCCAAACGAAACGTGATGGGCCTTTAACCTTGTGAACAAGTTATGGTCGTATGAACTAAACCTCCTATACATTTTCAATAACTAGTCATTAACACGTTCATATTTAATCCCTCTTATATTGCACAAAACATCGAACATTGTCCGTTTCCACTCATACTAAAAACCAAGGTTGCAAAAATCGTGAATCGGCATTCAGGAGGTCGATCCCCTTGTAGCTTGTAATCGGTCAAGGCGGGATAAACCGGATTCGCATTTCCAGCAATTTTTGGGTATTTCCGGCAAGTTTTTGGTATTTCTGGCGAGTTTTTGGTACTTTCTACAGGTTTTGGTATTTCTGGCAAGATATTTAAAAAAACTTGTAATAGATATAAACAGCTACTATAAGTGATTAAAACAAGTTTATTGTGAATTTTGGGTATTTCTGACAAGATTTGCAGGTTTCCGGTAAGTTTGACCACCATTGATCGTCGTTGACCGCCATTGATTGTCGTTAATAACGGTTGACCGATTTACACAAATCGAAAAGGTTGGTGGCCCAGTAGCGCATAGGCGGTAATTAATCGGCTTTGTAGACCTTTTTTTTGCAACACTGGTAAAAACCATGCTTTGACCTCTTAGCCAACCCCACGTCGTTCATTTTACCTCATTTATTAAATAGGTCAAGTAAATTTGTTATAAAAAGTTAAGAGTGGTACTATTGGTACCCTCTCATATCCTTTTTACAACTCATACCCCCTTACTACATAGTTCATTTACACGACAAGACATTTTTTTATGTTTTTTTTGTTCCGTGTCTTTTTCCTTTTACAATTTTTAACTTGTAAAACTTTATAGTTTTTACTCCACACATTTTTCGACAGTTTTACTCATTTTATTAACAGGACAAGAAAATTTTCCGCTTTGTATTTTGTGTTTTACTACTTTTGACTTATCAAACGTTATATTTTCCGTCATGTTTTTTTTTTGCAGCTTTATAGTAATAAAAATAAAATAAAAAAAATTAAAGAAGGTACTACATGCAGTTTAGGGGATACTAATAACCGAACCCAGAAGATAAATGTAACTTAAATCATATTTCATTCCTATCAAGAAAAATGACTACAATAGTACTTAATTCTATTTTTCAGACTCAAAAGTCACGGTATGTATTAAGTAGTGCTAATTTAGAGTAGTCTGTTATACTCAAAATACCCTTTATTAAAAATGATAATAGAATCTGCCACTAAATTAATAGTTTAAATATTGTTAAATCGTAAACTTTTATAATTTTCCGTTTATAACCTATAAACCTTTTTCTCGCAATTACTACAAATTAAATCCGTAGGTGTTGCATTGGTAAAACCAAAGCCACAATTTCGCATTTATAATTATTTGCCGCTATATAACGTCCCTTTGCGCGGGTATTCGTACGGTTTTTAAATTTTGCAAAGATCATAAATTTTCGAATAACCTTAACTTGCATTTACCAACATGAGCTAAAGCTAAAAAAAATGGTTAATTAACAATACCTTCCAACGATTTGATGATGCACCTTCAACTTCAGATAATTGTCCCTTCGGTAACAAATACAATGGTGGAATGAATTAATGAATATATATATATATATATAGGTTATGGTGTCAGAAATATGAATGAAGAAGAAGAAGCTAGATACAAGCTCTTACAGAATTTTCACGTGTCAATTGAAGTTCCAACGCCTTTTCAAGTCTTTTGACAATTTGATCTATATTTGGCCGTTCTGCTCGTCGCTCCTTTAAGCAGTAATATGCTGTTTTAGAAAAAACATGGAATGATTCTGGATCCATTTGTTTCCATAGATGGGGATCGATTATGTTTTCTAGTTTTTTTTCTTCGTAATGGACTTTGGCCACTTGAGCTAATAACCCCTCTTTTGGAATAGGAAAGTGTTCAAGTCTTTTCATAGTCATCAGAGGTTGTGGTGTGAAAAACTCTTCTTGCAGTTTTGAGGATTTAGATTCGCTTGAGGATGAGCTGTAGACAAATGACCGCTTGTGCTTTTGTGCTGATGAGTTGTTCAAAGATAACGAAGACGACTGTTCTTTTTTTAAATTGTAAGTGAACGTCCAAGGCTGCATTTGTACTGGTAAGTTGTAAAACGATGATAGGTGCATTACTTCTGGTGAAATGTTGGTTGAAAACGGGTGCATTTGCGCTGGTTTGTTGTTGTTGAACGATGACGGTGGCTGCTGCTTTTGAGCTGGTGGTGAGTATATGAATGATTTAGGGTACATCTCTGGTGATGTGTTTGTCAATGATGACGAAGGATTGTCCATTTGTTTATTCAGTGAGGCAACTACCATCTCATCCTGATTCACTACTTTTGAATCTGGTTTGGCCTCTTGAGGAGGACACCACTCATGCTCGCCTGGAATAAAAGCTCTCCGTCCGCACAAGACTTCGAATAATACCACGCCAAATGAATATACATCAGACTTGGGGGTAACACTTTTAGTATTTTCATACACCGGGTCAACATACCCCAATGTACCACTAAGTTGAGTAAGGAGAAGACGATTCCTTCGAGCTCTTGTATTTCTCATGGAAAGTTCAAACCCAGATAACTTAGGTTTCCAATCTTTATCTAATAATATTTTCGAGCTTTTAATGTTACGATGTATGACACTAAAATCACGTTTAGCATCATAGTGAATGTAACTCAACGCACGTGCAACACCAACACAAATCTCCAATCTTTGGATCCAAGTAAGGTCCGGGTCACTTAGATACTTGTCAAGACTTTCGTGGGCCTCAATCTTGTTTATGATGATCTTCTCATCCTCCTCGTCGCAAAACCCAACAATGGAAACCAGATTTTTATGCTTGAGACTAACAAGCATCATAATCTCCTTCCAAAACTCAATCTTACCTTGGCCATAACGATGGTGTAACCTCCTTGCAACGATATTTATCTGTCGCCCATACAGGAAGATGGTTCCCTTATAAACCTCTCCAAATCCACCCTCTCTAATGAGATTTTCATCAGAAAAGTTGTTGGTGGCCTTTAATATTTGTTTAAGTGGTATATGCAAGTGAGCAAGCTCTTTTGGTGAAGGCATGATGTTTTGATTTATCAAATAGAAGCAAAAGCTATAAAGGATTTTGGTCTGAGTTTGAATGTAAAGGAAGAGGATATGTATATATGCTCGGCTAGTATCTACCTACTCCCCGAGTCCTAAATATTTATTGTCCCATTTTTGTCAACCTAATTGCTCACTATAAAAAAGTTTAATGTAGATTAGTAGATCATATTACCCTTACTTGATTTCATTATTACAAACCCTAAAAAAACAATAATTAGTTAGCTAGGGGTAAAACTGTTATTTTATAAAAAGTAAGAAAAAAAGCAGTAATAATTATGATTTTCTTAAACTGTGTGTTTTTTGTCGAAAACAATTATTTTAAAACGGAAAGAACAATAATTGTCTATCTAACATTTCCTATGACATTGTATGTTTATTAGTTATCAAGTTGTTAGACTTCTCATAATGGTCGGTCGACCAAGTGAGTCGACCCACACAAAGACTCAGTCGCCTCATTGTGGGATGTAGGTTGTACTCGGTCGGCATTTGTCAAATTGCATGAATGGGTCGCATTATCGACCGAGTTGGAGGGTTTGTTTGTGTGTGTTTTAATTTAATTAAAATGTATTTTTGTGAGGTATGATTTTTGTAGTGTAAGTTGTATTACTGTGGTTAAAAGGTCACATGTTGGTCGCCGAAGAAAGAAAACTAATGTGGCAGAAAAAATGTAGGTTGCATGGTGTCACTACTATGGGAAGCCTTAGGGTGGAGGGTGTCGTTGAGAGTTTTCTCTTGTCACATTAGCTCCACATCATCAAAAACACACTTAATTTTTTCCTTCAACTTTCTCTCAACTATTGTAACACCACCTCTCTCTTTCATAATTTTTTTTACTATTTATCATTTAAAAATACACACAAAATACAAATACATCCACCACAATATAATAAAAAATAGTTGTGCTCACTTCAAATCATGGTTCTAAAAGGCGCGCAAAGGCGCTGCTAAGGCCTCGCAAAGGCGTGAGGCGTGACCTCCACGCCACGCAATACACCAAGGCTTGGCTTAAGGCTTGACGTGAGATGATGAGTGAAAAAACGTGATAAGACTCGATAAAACGTGATGCGTGGAAGCTTTTTTGAATTCAATTTCGATAAAAAATCGTATTTTTATATAGAAACGAAAAAGATTACATGCAAAAATAGTTTATTTACTTTATTCCTTGTGTATGACACTTTTTGTAAACTCAATATATATGTAATATGATATAAATATAAAGATTTATAAATATTTTTATATTTTGTGCCGCTTTAAGCCACGCCTTAAAAACGTCATGACTCGCCATAACTCCTAAAGACGTGAGGCTTGACCATGCCGCCACGCCAAACGCTATTTATAACCATGATTCAAATTGTGTTTCTCTCTCTTAAACATTTTTTAAATGTGCAACTTGGGCCCGGGACTATAGTTCCGTAAAGAATTGTTTTGTCTCTTTAGCTTGTGAATTGGCTCTTCCCGAAGGAAAGATTCCCTATATGCTTTCCCGGAAGCCACACCCACTGCCCTTAAACTACGGGGGCGTTTGTTTTGAGGTCTTTATCCAAGTGGTAAGAATTAAAAATTGGGACTAAATAAAAAAAACCATAGGGATAACCAATGATTATAAAGAAGTGTGGTTTTAGTCTGACACCCTACTCGCTACTTTCTTTTTCAATTTTTTATTTTTGTCTCTTGCAAATTTTGGTTAGCGCATTTCCACAAAACTATATATACCGGTCAATGGGGTGAGCATATCGGAACGTCGATCGGATCAGACCGAGAAACCAGACCGGACCGGACCAAACAATTTCAGTCCGGTCCTCGGTTCATGATTTTCCTTAAATTCGGTCTTCAGTCCGGTCGGGCCGGTCCGGTTCGGTCTTACAAAAAACCCGACGATTATGCTTTGTTGGATCGGATCGACACGGATCGGACCAGACCATTTCGGTCCGGCGTTTAAACAAATTCGTTTTCTCGGTCCGGTCTCGGTCTTGGTCGGATCCGTTCCCGTTTTCGAACCGTGAATCACCCATAGTCGGTCATGGGGTCCTTCCACTAGAGTCCCTCCACTATCTTTCCTCTTATTTTACTACAAATCCTAATCTTAATCCAAAACCAACAACAAACTAAGGGAGTGTTAGTGATTGCTTATTGAAAATAGATTATTTGTTTTGAAAACGGATAATCAGATAATTAGCTGTTGCAAAACGTGATTTTGAAATATAAGTTTGGTTTGTTATGCAAGTTTGAATCACAATAATTAGAATTAATCAATTTTTTTAGTGTTTAGGCAACTAGATTATTTTTAGTTTTTTATTGTTAAAATTACCAAAATAGACATCGTATATTACGGTAGTATTAACTATTACAAAACATTTACACGTAAACGATAACTGGCTAAAATTGTGCAAATTTGGCCCAAATAAAATTTACACAACAAAGTTTGTGTTTATGATGCTTTACTTGGCATGTATATATAGTGGCAATTTGTTGTATTTTTATAGGGCAGCTGAGATACGACCCCTTTCCAACTAAACATACCACCTCCATAGCCATCATATACATTCATAGCAACCATCTGCTCTGCAACTACACAGATCTTAAGTAAAATAAAAATCTAGATATGTCTATTACAAGGAAAAGATAAAAGTGCAAAGATGCATCCATTAGAAATCAAAGAGGTAAGGTTAATCTAGTGATTTTATGAAAAAACAAGAATCACGTTTTCTAAAAGCATGTAGAGACGTGCTGTTGCAAAATTGCGTTTTAGGGGTCTAAAAACGCAGAAAATCGATTTTCAGTTTTCTTTTACCAAACACTAAAACTAATTAATTACGTTTTAAATAAGTCAATAATCAGAAAATTAGTCATATCGCACTCATCAAGACACCCCCTAACCGCACCTTAGTATATATTATACAATAGTGGTGAACCGGTGATATATCATAATATCTGGCGTATGTAAGTGCTATTTTTTAGGTATTATTTATTTGTTTTAGTTGGAAAACAATGAAATAGCTTCATTAAATTTTCTTCTAATAATTCTTTAGTTGGAACAATAATAAAACTAATCATTTCTCAATAAAATCATATGTTAGAGCTCTGACGTCGTTTTTTTTCAAAAAAAATACTTCTATTTCGTTCCATAATATTATAATTCACTGATTACTTTGAAGTCTATTATTTTTTAACTATGAACCTAAATATTTTTGTTTGTGTGTTATATTTTTAATTTTGACCTTAAATATTTTTGTTTGTGTTATATAATACTTAACTCATTCATATATTTTGCATCAAATTTTATATAATAAAAAAATTAATAGCTAAAGTCAAAGTTGCAAAATAAAGACTTTGAAAGTCAATAGTAAATTATAATTATGAGACGGAGGGAGTAGTAAAAGATATATATGATTATATTCAACAATTCTTAATCGAACAATAGTTAGCTCTGACATCCTTATATCACTACAAATTAGACTCATCACTATCACACATGATCATATAGCTAGTAAAGGGGTGTTTGAGTTTGCTTATTGAAAAATTGAAAACGAATAATTAGATTTAAATATTGTGTTTGGGTTTGAATATTTTGTTTGATATCGTAATAATCAGATAATCGTTTTTGAGTGTTTGACAAAGTTTGACAAAACATACTATTTAAAGACTTAACTTGTAAAATGACTAAAAAGAACATTATTATAAGGGTAAATTACAAATTTTGTCCTTAAAGTTTTTAAAAATTGCAAAATAACCATCGAAAACAACTTTTTACAGCAAATGTCACTGAAGCTGATGTGGCATTGCAAAATAGTCACTGAAGCAAGCTTGTTTAGCTGAGTTGTTTGTTCTAGTTTTAATTATTAGTTTATCTAAGAGTTTGTAGTGTTTTTTATGGCATTCATAAGCCCTAGTTTAGAGTTTATAACCAGTTAGCATAGAGGTTTAATTTGTACTTTTAGCCACAACCAGTTTGTACTTAATCTTTTTTTTCTGGATTTAATATACTTTACTGGGGTAACCCATTACCTAAAATATCACTGAAGCAAACACATTTAGATTTTTTCCGTAATAGCCTCAACATGCCCTGCACTGTTAGTGTATTTTTTTCGTCTTTTCTTTTGTTTTACCCCACCAATTTACTTCTTCACCTTAAAACTACTTTCGAATTCCCATGCCAAGAAACTTTCTTTCAAGGATTAAATTTGCCAACGTCCACAACTTTACTACCTAAGCTACTCATCATATTTAGCCAAACTCAGTTATCACTACATTAATTCTTCTCACTACATACATACACACACTTAAGAGCAGATCCGACCTTTCCTTAACCAATAATATGTCTCATTGTCGTGACCTCGTATTTGCTTGTAACTCATTTGTAATATCAGATATGATAGTTACCCATTATTAAAGAGAGGTTGCGCAAGACATGCATCAGGCTACAAATATGATGAATTTGTGTCAAAAGCAAACTGTCAGGGTCATGGTGAGGGGGAGCTGATTGTTGAGCTACAAAAATTAAATACGTCAAGAGTTAAAAGGTCCAATGTGGCCAAGCTTAAGAAACTTGAGACTCCTGATTTGCAAAAGGCGAGGGTGTTGATGATGATGGTTAGGGAAACTCACAATCGGCAATCACTTCTTGTGAATGGAAAGCTGCAAATCGGCAATCACTTGTCTCAGTTCCAACATCCTTATTGCATTTTTCCTTTGCAACTCCTTAAAAAACTCTAAACTTTTATACGGTTCCAATTTAAAGTTTAGTTGTTCAAGTTCATGCAAGAAGTCCTCCTTTTCTTTGCAACCGACCTACATCACTTTGAGTGTGTTTAAAAGGTCCTTTAAAACCTTGAAGTCTCTTTGAGTCTCCCCATCCATTTTAACCAACATTTGGTTGCACATCAATGTAGATTTAGATTCGACGGCCAAATCATCAAGAAAAGGGAAATGAGACATGATGGATTCTTGATAAAAAGATACGTTATAATGTGTGCTTTGTTTGTTGAAGATCATTCATATGATTGAAAAGTGTTACACCAAAATAGGGAAGGAAACTACACATGGAAAAGTGAAGAGTTAATACCAATTTATGGTTGTATACACGGTTCGTTTGCTTTGAGGGACTAAATTTGTAATGCATAATTTATTACTTTCATTTACCACATGCTTATTAAATTGGCAACTCATACAATTACGTTACATTAACTGTAACACAATCACAAATAATACCAAAACATAATAGGTTAATGATCCCAACATTTTGCAGCACATACCATATGCGTTGTTATAAACATTTGATGTGCTGATTATATGAAAATAACAACATGCACATAATTAACTTCACATTGTTTTTTTAGATAGAGAAGCTTGTAATTGAAACCTAATAATGTTAAAAGATTGCTAACTACAACATGGATCATTAGCCCAAACATAATATGGCAAAACATACAATCTACCTAAACATAAAATCATACAACCAAATTGTTACAGGTTTTGTTCACATTGTACATTATCCCAATAGATCAACACATTTCTAAAACATCAAAAACATCTAATGGATGAACCACTTCCACATCAAACCCATATGTGCTATGTTGATGATCTTCTAGTCTTAGGGGTGAGCATATCGGACCGGAGATCGGACTGTACCGGAAAACCGGACCGGACCAGCCCGAACGTATTTCGGTCTGGGGTTTTTGTTAGTTTTGGTCTCGGTCCGGTTCGGTCTTACCAAAAACCCGATGATTATGCCATGTAGGACCGGACCGAAGACCGACCTGGACCGGACAGTACCATTTCGGTCCGGTCCTTGATCAGGCGTTTTGGACCAACTCGGTCTCGGTCCGGTCCGGTCTTGGCCGGTCTGGTCTGGTCCTTAGACCGTGGTCACCCCTATCTAGTCCTGTGTAATGGAGATAAGGAGTCTTTGAAGATTTTGAAAAAATCTTTGGAACATTTTAGTGTAGTGTCTGGCCTTTTTCCTAATTTAAGCAAAAGCATAATTTTCTTTGAAAGTTTAAAAGAATATGAGAAACAAGAGTTGGTGAACATTATGTCATTCAAAAGTGGAAAGATTCCTATGAGATACCTTGGTGTTCCTTTATTAGCCAAAAAATTAGGAGTTAATGATTTCAAATTCTTGGTTGATAAAGTGGCTAGTAGGGTTAACAGTTGGAGGAATAAAGTGTTGTCTTATGTTGGGAGGATTCAACTTATAGATTTAGTTTTATCTTCTATGCAAGTGTACGGGGCTTCTGTTTACATGTTCCCCTTAATTGTCATCAAGGAAATTGACATGTTACTTCAAAGGTTCATGTGGAATGTTTGGAAGTCAAGAATTGCTTGAAAGGTTATATGCAGGCCTAAAGATCAAGGGGGGCTTAGGTATTAACCATTAAAAAAATGGAATGAAGTTTTGCTTGTTACTCAAATTTAGAAGATTATTGAAAACAAGGAGTCTCTCTAGGTCAAATGGGTTAGTGTGATTAAGTTGAAACAGAGAAGTATTTGGGAAATAAGTGCTGGAACTAATGATAGCAGTGGATGTAAGAGCTTACTGGAGATGAGCGATAAAATAAAAAGACATGTGGAGTATGAAGTAGGCAATGGAAAAACTATTTCTGTTTGGTATGATAAATGGAGTTTTGTTAGAACTTTGGACAGTTTCATTCCAAGAACAACTGTTTATGATGCATGGTTCAAGGATGATGCAAAGTTAGCTCATCTAATTGAAGATGCTCAATGGATTTGGCCTAAAGAGTGGTCTGACAAATTTCATGTTCTTACAAATGTCAAACCACCAAACCTTGTTAATAATAAAGAAGACAGTGTTATACTGGGTTACAAATGACAACAAAAAAGTAAAATATAATGTACGTTTCTTCTTAATAACTGATATGCTTCTGTTTTATTCGATTTGGGTTCTGACCGGAGTTTTGTGGATACTAGATTTAGTTCCATGCTTAATATCGACCCGGTTAAAATAGGAGCTAGTTATGAAGTAGAGTTAGCTGATGGAAGGGTAGTTAGTACGAACACTGTT
>BQNB010127839.1:5979-19375 GCA_026074375.1 Tanacetum coccineum | reverse complement strand
CGTCTGAGCCTCTTACTTCCGAATTCATTTTAGAAGAGATCGAATCTTATCTCAAGGATGATTCGATTTCACCGGAAATTGATCATGCCGATTGTGATCCAGAGAGATATTTGCTTAATTGAAAAATTGTTAAATAATGACCCGTTTCAACTCCCTCCGATGGGCCTAAAGCAAGGAGAAGTAATCAAGGCAAAACCTTCAATTGAAGAGCCTCCGAAATTAGAGTTAAAAGATTTACCATCTCACTTGGAATATGCTTACTTAGAATAAAACGACAAGTTACCAGTGATTATTGCAAAAGGATTAAAAGATGATGAAAAAGATGCTCTCTTAAAAGTGCTCAAATCTCATAAACGGGCCATTGCTTGGAAAATCACCGACATCAAGGGTATTGACCCTCGTTTTTGTACACACAAAATCTTGATGGAGGATGATTACAAACCCAAAAATTCACGAGGTAATAAAAAAGGAAGTCCTAAAACTCCTTAATGCCGGAATGATTTACCCGATCTCCGACAGCCCATGGGTTAGTCCAGTGCATTGTGTTCCAAAGAAAGGAGGAATAACCATTGTTGCTAATGAAGAGAATGAATTAATTCCTACACGTTTAGTTACAGGGTGGAGAGTTTGTATCGACTATAGGAAATTAAATGAAGCGACTCAAAAATATCATTTTCCATTGCCGTTTATGGATCAAATGTTAGAAAGATTAGCTGGAAATGAGTTTTATTGTTTTTTAGACGGATTTTCGGGGTATTTTCAAATACCAATAGATCCCCAGGACCAAGAGAAAACTACTTTCACATGCCCGTATAGAACTTTCGCGTACCGTCGCATGCCATTTGGCTTGTGTAATGCTCTTGGTACTTTCCAATGGTGTATGATGGCCATATTCCATGATATGATCGAGAAGACTATGGAAGTGTTTATGGATGATTTCTTAGTTTTTGGGGATAATTTTGATTCGTGCCTCTCCAATTTAGAAAAGATGATAAAACAGTGTGAAGACACGAATTTAGTTCTTAATTGGGAGAAGTGCCACTTTATGTGTAGAGAAGGAATTGTGTTAGGACATAAAATTTTGAAATCAGGAATTGAGGTCGATCGTGCTAAAGTCGATGTTATCGCTAAGCTACCTCACCCGACTACCGTAAAAGGTGTTAGGAGTTTCCTAGGTCATGCGGGTTTTTACCGACGTTTTATCCAAGACTTTTCCAAAATAGCTAGACCTATGACTCATCTTCTTGAGAAGGAAACACCGTTTGTGTTTTCTAAGGATTGTATTGATGCTTTCGAGACTCTTAAAAAGAAGCTTACCGAAGCTCCGATCTTAGTTGTCCCAGATTGGAACCTACCTTTCGAACTTATGTGTGATGCAAGTGATTTCGCGATTGGTGCGGTTTTAGGACAACGAAAGATGAAGCATTTTTAGCCTATACATTATGCTAGTAAGACAATGACCGAAGCTCAAATTCATTACACTACGACGGAGAAAGAAATGCTTGCCGTAGTGTATGCTTTTGAAAAGTTTCGGCCATATCTTGTCTTATCTAAAAGCATAGTGTAATACGATTCACTCGGATTTAAAATACCCTTATGAATAAACAAGATGCCAGCCGAGAGTTGCTCCGGTGGGTGCTCTTCCTACAAGAATTTTGATAACACATCGTGATAAAAAAGGAAGTGAGAACCTCGCGGCCGATCATTTATCTAGACTTGAGAATCCTCATAAGGATGTGTTAGAAAACAAAGACATAAATGAAAATTTTCCTTTAGAGACTCTTGGAGTTATATCAAATGGAAGTACCCCATGGTTTGCGGACTATGCAAATTACCATGCGGGGAATTTTATCATCAAAGGAATGACGACTCAACAAAAGAAGAAGTTTTTCAAGGACGTTAAACATTATTTTTGGGACGATCCCTATCTTTTTTGTATTTGTGCGGATCAAATCATTCGAAGGTGTGTGCATGGGCAAGAAGCTAATGATATCCTCAAAGCTTGTCATGAAGGACCCACCGGGGGCCATCATAGTGCCAATCTCACCGCTCGAAAAGTATTTGATGCCGGTTTCTTTTGGCCGACCATATATCGAGATGCCCATACTATGATCAAATCTTGTGATACGTGTCAAAGACAAGGAAAAATTTCACAACGAGATGAGATGCCTCAAAACGCTATTCAAGTTTGTGAAATCTTCGATGTATGGGGTATCGATTTTATGGGACCATTTCCGTCTTCACATGGGAATAAATACATCCTCGTAGCCGTTGATTATCTTTTGAAGTGGGTGGAAGCAAAGGCGCTCCCCACAAATGATGCTCGAGTTGTAGTTAAGTTTTTGAAATCTCTTTTCGCCCGATTCAGAACACCTAGAGCTATTATAAGCGATCGTGGGACCCATTTTTGTAATGATCAATTTGCTAAAGTAATGTCTAAGTATGGGGTCACTCATCGTTTAGCTACCGCTTATCACCCTCAAACGAGCGGTCAAGTGGAGGTGTCCAATCGCGGTTTGAAACGTATTCTAGAAAGGACGGTTGGAGAAAACCGTGCCTCGTGGTCCGACAAACTAGATGACGCTTTATGGGCATTTCGTACCGCTTTTAAGACACCGATTGGTTGTACACCTTACAAGTTAGTATACGGAAAGTCTTGCCATTTACCTATCGAGTTAGAGCATAAAGCATATTGGGCTTTGAAACATGCTAATTTCGATCTTAAAACCGCGGGTGATCACCGAAAGCTTCAACTTAATGAACTTAATGAGCTTCGTGATCAAGCTTACGAGAATTCTTTGATATATAAAGAGAGGACGAAGAAGCTTCACGACTCAAAGATCAAAAACCGCATTTTTCAATCAGTTGGTGATTCGGAGTTTCTACTCTTTAACTCTCGTCTAAGATATTCTCGGGGATAGCTTAAAACTGTTGGATCAGGACCTTCACATCACAAAGTTTTCAAT
The DNA here is from genome assembly GCA_026074375.1 of Tanacetum coccineum. Classification (NCBI taxonomy): domain Eukaryota; kingdom Viridiplantae; phylum Streptophyta; class Magnoliopsida; order Asterales; family Asteraceae; genus Tanacetum; species Tanacetum coccineum. The sequence continues at coordinate 16,409 of BQNB010127839.1, read as the reverse complement.
ACGGAACCATCGAGTTATTCACCCGATGGTCCAACTTTAAGGTGAATGGCCATCGTGTGAGCATTACTTCGGAGGGGACTCCCCACCCAAGGTAGTCAGGATCTCAAACTTTCTCCAATGACGAATAAATTAGGAGATCGTGTCAAGCTATGTGATCGGGTTTCCAAAAAACAAAGCGCTTCGTGGGAGGCACCCCATGCTTATCCTTCTATCTTCTTTCTTATTTCTAATGTGATGTGAGGAGGCTTGTACTCTTCCGATTCTTGTTGTTTGTGCTTGTGATTTTTTGTAGGATTAACCCAAAAAATTTCTGAAGACTCTCGTGTTCGTTGTTTTGTCCCTGTCCACTCGAGCTTCCTAGCCTTTGCTTGCCATTAGTTTGGGGAAATCCGATATCCTAGTTTAATCTATCGCTAACATTTATCTTGTAGCATACTTGGTATACAACTTACGATTTTTGTGATACTCTTCTTCATGCTTGGGTTATGCATTCGACTTTTTGAGTTCTAGTATGGGGTTTTTAAGTCTTAGGCTAGGAAACATTGAGGACAATGTTTAATTTTAGTATGGGGTAGTATATCTTCGATATAATCTTACCTACTTTTGCCCGTTGTTCTTATGTATCCCGTTTTCCCGCAAAAATTTAAAAAATTTAAATTTTTAAGTCTTAATATCTAGTTTATTGTTAATATATATTTAAAAAAAATTGATGAAAAAATAATGAATAGTTGGTAAAATAATAATAATAATAATAATAAATAGTTGACACGAATGTAGGTTTTCCGTTGGTGAGAATGAAAAGTAAATTTTGACCCGACCGATTTTATATCTTAGCTTTCTCCTTAACTATAAATAGATTGATTTTGCTAATCTTTTATACAAAGAGCTATAAAACGCTAGTCTAACTTGAAAAGGTCAAGACTTTGCAAGTTCCCATAATTGATTTTAAATATGCGAAGATCGATTTATTTTAGTTGAGATTGTTGCCTGTCAGTGTGACTTGTTAAAGTGCCGATCTTAATTCATTAGGCTAAGTATTCACGAGTTTCTTTCTTAGAAATTTTAAATTGTGAAGAACAAGAGATGATAGAGTAGAGTATAAGTTTTGATGCTAAACATTAATACTGTTAGTCCAACTGTTAGTGCTGCTGACATAGAAAATAATGCTGTTAATGAGAATATAGTCTATGGATGTATTGATGATCCAAATATGCCTAATTTGGAAGATATTGTCTATTCCGATGATGATGATGAAGTTGGTGCAGTGGCTGACATGAATAATTTAGCAACAAATGTGCCTGTCAGTCCTATTCTAACTATAAGAGTTCACAAGGATCATCCACTTGAACAAATCATTGGAGATATACATTCAGCACCTCAAACTAGAAGGATGACAAAGAATGTGACTAAACATGGTATGTTTAGTTCAATGCAACAGAGAATCAAACATAAAGATTTTCAAAATTGATTGTTTGCTTGTTTTCTATCACAAGTAAAACCCAAAAAGGTAATCCAAGCTTTGACAGATCCAAGCTGGATAGAAGCAATGCAGGATGAGCTTCTATAGTTTAAATTACAGAAGGTTTGGACTTTGGTTGATTTACCATATGGCAAGAGGGCCATTGGTACTAAATGGGTGTACAGAAACAAGAAAGATGATAGAGGTATTATGGTTAGAAACAAGGCAAGATTGGTGGCACAAGGTTACACCCAAGAAGAAGGAATTGATTATGATGAGGTTTTTGCTCCTGTTGCTAGGTTAGAAGCAATCAGGTTATTTTTGGCCTATGCATAATTTATGGGGTTTATTGTGTACCAGATAGATGTGAAGAGTGCCTTTTTATATGGTACTATTGAAGAGGAGGTGTATGTGTGCCAACCTCCTGGGTTTTAAGATCCACAGTTCCCTGACAAAGTTTATAAGGTAGAAAAAGCTTTATATGGTCTACATCAAGCTCCTAGAGCCTGGTATGAGACCTTGTCTACCTACTTATTGGAAAATAGATTTAGAAGAGACACTATAGATAAGACTTTGTTCATCAAGAAGGACAAAGGTGATATTCTATTAGTACATGTGTATGTTGATGACATCATCTTTGGGTCTACAAAGAAGTCTTTATGTGTTGAGTTTGAGCAGATGATACACAAGAGATTCCAGATGAGTTCTATGGGGGAGCTCACTTTCTTCTTAGGATTACAAGTGAAGCAGAAAGATGATGGAATCTTCATTAGCCAAGACAAGTATATGGCTGATATATTGAAGAAGTTTGATTTTGCCACTGTGAAAACATCAAGCACTCCAATTAAGACTAACAAGGCGTTGCTCAAGGATGAAGAAGTTGAGGATGTGGATGTTCACTTATACAGATCAATGATTGGATCATTGATGTACTTAATAGATTCTAGGACTGACATAATGTTTGCTGTTTGTGCTTGTGCAAGGTTCCAAGTTACATGATATGTGAGAAATCACATATCCTTTTTATACCAAAGCGGCCTTTAAATGATCAAAATGTGCAAAAATATGCTTGTATTTGTGTATTTTGTTGTTTGTGAATGTGTAGGTACGGATATTGCAAAAATCACAAGAAAATGGTCAAAACCGGACAAACACGGACACGAGAACGGATAGAGCGCACAAGAGCCGAAAGTTTCTAGCAAAAGGTTAACTAAGTCAACCTTGGTCAACCCTTGGTCAACTCACAAAATGCCAAAACCCTCAGAATACCTAAATGAGCCTTAATGTTAAAACCAATTTCACAAAAAGCCCTAAATTGATAACATCGTTAGTCCTTCTTTAATAAAGAACTAACGATCGTTAACTCTTTATATTATAAATTCCTCAAACTCTTGTACCCGAGCCCACATAAACCAAACAGCCCAAACCCAATTCCCCGAGCCCAAGTCAACCACCCAAATCCCCGGATCAAACACAAGTCATATAACATTTGGGGGCGCGGGAAAAATAGTTTTTACTGTTTACCGTCTCCCCCAATTCACCCAGCTCAAATTAAACCATAATTAACCCACACCCTTTTAATTAATGACGTGGTCAGAAGATTCTTCGTACAAAGTGCCTATTCAGCAAAGCAAAACGTCACCAAAGCCTCTCATTGGCCAAGACACCATCAAGAATGACACGCGGGCTATTAAAGAAACACACAAGAAAAGGGAAATTTGCATTGGATTCAGTGTTAGAGAAACACACTCACTCCCAAAGAGTGGGATTGCCAGCTTGGCAATCCGTGTGCTCAATTTGATCCAAGGGCTAAAAAAGGGCATCTAATGATTGGCAAGGATTCAAGGGTTAAGATCAAGACTGAAAGGAGCGTTTATCCAAGACCTAGAAGCTTCACTCAGCCCTTATAAATAGAGCTCATCTCCTCACACATCAATATATTCTTTTTCTATTAGTTTTTAGTAGCTTAATATAGTTTTTTTAGCTTATGTAGTTTTCATTTAAATGTAATTTTAATTCTGTTTTCAGTCCTTGTAATCTCCATTTCAAGTATTATAATCAGCTTTTAAATCAATGAAATCCTAGTTTTAATTACAAGTTTTGTTTTTAGTCATTATGCTCTAATATTCCAAAAAGTTCTTATAAACTGTTTTCATAAGCTCTTACTACTCTTAAGCTACTAAAAGCTCATCATGAACTTGAAAACTCAATGGAATTGGATGGCTGCTAAGAGTTTTCAAGTTTGTAATAGTGCTTGAGGGTTAAGCCTTAGGATTAGACTAGGTATTGGAATTAAGCTTAAGCTATAAGCTTAATCTGTTTGTATAAGCTCTATTAAGAGCACTCACCTCTGTTTAGCTGAGGTGTGAGGTACACTTCTCTTTGGATTTTCAGTTTTACCTTATTTTTCATATTTTAGCTTATCTCTACATATTAGCTTAAAAGTTGCTTATTTCTGTTTAATCCTGCTTAGTTGTGCTCTCTATAGTTGATAGATGCTTATTATGTTTGATTATTAGTTTTAATTCTTAGTTTATTATAATCTGTCATAAAAAGTGAAAAAATCAAAAAAATATTAGTATAGCTCAATTAGCTTATTGTTCTGGTTTTTGTATGATTAAATCTGCTTCATGAGGTTTGTTTAATGCTATTTGATATCTGGTAATTGAGTTTTGTTCATTAATTTTCATTTTGATAAGCTAAATATGGAATTTATGAGTTTAAGGGGGTGTTTGGGTCAAGCAGCACTAACTTGAGTTAGTGCTGCTAGATACCATTTGGTTTCTTAAACTTGTTCTTAATTTCATCATAAGGTTTATTAAAGCGGGGATTTATGATTAAGATTCCTTCGTTTGCGTTTGTCGATCGTGGTTTGAAGAACTTTTCGTCTTCGAAAGTTACGCTTTTGAGAAAATTAAAAAAAATTAAAAATACAAAAAGTAAAAAATATTTTTCTATTCTTTTTAGTATAAGTAGAAGATTAATAAATTAGAAAAATACAAAAATATTTGCTCTTCCGGATTTTTCGATTTTTCTTGTGAATTTGTGAATATAAGAAATAATTTTTTTTACCAGACTAGTAGCACTTTTCATGCTTAATTATCAGAGGGTAATTGTAGGGATTAGGTTTTGATTTTAGCACACAAGTAGTTTATTAGGTTGTTGCAATATTTTTTGATTTTTTGTTTAAGAAGTTATTTGAGTATCTGTTTTTGGCCTTAAAATTCAGCATTTTCCATTTTCAAAGCTAAGAATAAAACTCAGCTCCTATTAAGTGTTTAAGCCTTTTTCAGCTAGTTTTTTCAATAAGCATTTAATTTTCAAAATTATTTTTAAAAGTTGTTTAATGTAGCTTTTTGGTTAAGGTTTAAGGTAGTATAAGTTAGAAACCCATAATGATCTGTTTGCATAGTTAAAAATAAGCTCAAAGTAGCTAAGTTGTCTGTTTGGTATGCAGTTTTCTTATAAGTGCTTATTTGAAATCCTCAGCTTATGGATTGCTTCTTTGTGCTTATTTCTAGTCTAGAGTAGTTTATTAAGTTAGTCTTAGCTTATTTTGTTTATGTCCTTAGCTTATTAAGACATTTAGTGGAAGCAGCATTAAATATTAAAGCTAGCAGTACTAACTTTAAGTTAGTACTGCTGTGCTTATTTAAGCTTTTTCTTGCTTAAAGTGTTTGTTTATTTCTTTTCAAAATTAGCTCATTAAGATAAGGTTAATTTAGTATGTGCTAATTCTGTTTTGAACTTAGTTTAATTTAGCTTATTAGTTGCTTAAGTTCAAAAAGTAGTTTTATACAACTTATTGGCTTTTCAGCTGATTTCTAGCTTATTTAGGGAGTTTAAAAAATAGTAGCTTTTATTAAAATTGATAGTTTTCAGTTTTTTTATAACTTTGTTTTTTAGGATTTTGCAAAAAAAATAAATAAAGGGGAAACCAAGGAAGTCGGGGGTGAGCAAGACTCGAACCCCCGACCTCAACTTAGCCTCTACCCTTTTTATAACACTTCACACACAAACACACTAACCACTGCGCCCTTGGGACTTTTACGTCCTAAGGTACGTAGTTTATTCTTTTACTACCTTTTTAAGTTTTGTTTTAGAAAAGCACTTCGAGTGCTTAAAAGCTTTTTCCCGGCTTATTTAGTTTAGCTTTTTAAGTTTTTACATTTTTCCTGCATTCTGCTTATCATAAGCTATTTTTAGAATTTTACTTAGATTTTTAACTCAAAGTTTAGTATTTTAATCATTTATTTTTGTTAAAAACTTTAAAAAGTCATAAAAAATAGAAAAATTATCAAAAAAATAATTTTATTTTTTATAAAATTTTCTCTTATCATATTCTAGGTTTAGGTTGAAATTTACTTCCGTAGGGTTAATATTTTGAAAATTCACTTTTTCAAGAATGGGATTCGATCTCCGTTCTCGTTTTCTTCGTTTTTGGCTTAAATTACTCCCGGTTTAGAATTTCCTTAGCTTTTTGCTTTTAAATAGTTAATTAGAATTAGAAAAAGTTTAGAAAAGTATTTAGGGTTTAATTTCAGTGTTCTAGCTTATTTGTCGTGTTTACTTTATTTCCCGTTATCGTTTTTTTCGTAGTTAGGTTTAATTGTGCCTTTATTTGCTCACTATTAGGATTTTAGAAAACAAATCATCTTCGAACCAATTCAAGTCATTGTCCAAATAACAAACGAGGTCTCAATTTCATAAGTCTTTGGGAAAACGACCCGGTAATCACTTACCGGTTAAACGTGTAGTATTTTTGTAAGATTTTTCCTACTACCTTTGTCCTCAAGGGTAGTTTTGGAATTTTCTATACTTTAGATATTATTACGTATTAAAACTATACACACCAAGTTTTTGGCGCCGCTGCCGGGGATTTGTGATTAAGATTCCTTCGTTTGCATTTGTCGATCGTGGTTTGAAGAACCTTTCGTCTTCGAAAGTTACGCTTTTGAGAAAATCAAAAATACAAAAAAAAATTCCACTTGTGAGATAAGGATTTCTGTGCCATCTTTCCAGACATGCAATGAAAACCACACTTTCCTAACAGACTCAATGTCAGTAACAGAATGGAGAAGTCAATCATGTTGCAACTTTCTCATGCGTTTCTTGCTAATGGTCCAAGCCGACAATGCCACTAAGAGAGGAAGAGTCAAACCTAAGTTTAAAACCATAGCTCTTTTATTGTACAGCAATACATAGAACTATCATAGTGTATTGAAAAAGACATTTCAATTTTCATAAACACCAACCCTTAATAGCCTAAAATAAACCACAATTAATTCTTAGAAACATAAATTGCATTATTCAATTCAAAACGGTTGATGAAACCATCTTCATACAAATGAGAAACTAAAATAATCCCTCTAGTAATAGAAGATGCATAATGACAATTTGTTCAAAAAACAATACTAATCCAGGAGACATAAATGAGAAATCCAATAGCTTCACTGCTGCACTTTGAACCATTGCCCATGTACAATACTCAAAAGCTCCCCTGGATTCAGCTTCTTACTTCCTCGCAGACACTGTGCGAGTAGTAATTACAGATGTAGTACCACAACAATGTGTCATAAACCCAAGATGTACAGGAAAAGAATAGAGATTCTATGGTGAAAATACGGCTGAAGTGCAAGCCCTTGAGATAGTTTGCTTCTTTTATCACAACTCGTGAGATAATGTAGACAATCCTTCTCCAATGACTACTTCACATCCGCATTGATTGTAACTCAAGTCCTTACAGTGAAATATCCTTATTTGGTGGTGGACAGGATTCTTAGGTTTGGGGCATAATATGGCTAGCGTTAGCCATATATGCCTTCTTACCCTTGCCTTTCCCTTGAACCCATTTTGCAGCCTTAGACGGTTTCTTATTTTTGTTTTTCTGGACCTTTCCTGCTCTTATAGCATGAAGCACAGGTGCAGTAACTTTCTTTGGTAACGTCTCTTCATGTAGCTTAAGCATAGCATGTAATTCATTTATGGTCTTCCCCATGTTGTGCATATTATAGTTCTGCACAAAGTTGTCATATTCCTTAGAGAGTCCAACCAAAATTAGGCTTACTCCAAGGTTTAAAGTAACAAGGTGACCAAGACGTTCCAATTGGTCAATGTAGCTCTTCATCTTTAGGACATAAGAGCTTACAGATTAACTTTCCTCCTGCTTGCACGTATGGAATTCTATCACAGTTTAAAGAAGTTCCTGTTCTGCTTGCTTAGAATACAAAGCTTTAAGGTCTGTAAGCATGTCATTGGTGCCAAGATGGGCTAGATTCCGTTGGATTTCTAGGTCCATAGTCAATAACATCATCACATCAATTTTATTTTGGTTCTTGGCCTACTCATTATAAGTGGCCAAGGCCGCAGGAGGGATTTGCTGATCAGGTGCAGCAACAACAGGAGCAGTAGGAATTGGTTGCTCTAGGTATTTTTCTTTATCTTCAGTTGATAAGACCAACCGAAGTTGTCCGTACCAATCAAAATAAGTTAGGTCTAATAAGCTTTTGTTTCTCAAAGAAACTCCTGAATACCGAATTATTTCCGACTGAGGTAGTCATCTACAATTAACAAAAAGTCTAATTAATTACTATTTTCAATAATTAAATTCTTAATAGACTTAACTACCTAATTAATTACTAATTAAGACTAAGATCCAACGTGATCTCCCACTTATTACCAGAGGTCTGACCAGTGAGTAAACAAGTAGGGCAAGTGGTAAGCGACAATCGTTAATTGCAAAAAATGCAACTCTTAGTGCTTATGAGACCGGTCAAGACATTAGTCGACAAGTACTAATGTCAAGAGCATGTTTAGTTCTCATCTTATGCTTCGGGTCCAAGGTCTGACCAAGCATACTCGAATTAAGTCGACCAAGCAAGAACGTTCAAAAATCGCAGATGTCTGACCAATGAGAAAAATTCACCATGGTTTGGAATGACCCTAAGGTCCGACCAAAGAGACCAAGACAAATGCGTGTGTTCTTGGTTGGCTGGCATAGACTTAAAATTTAACATATAGGGGTATACACATAAAGTGATAAAACGGTGTTTATAAAGAAGCCTGCAAACAACTTTGTAGCACTAATTTTAAAAATCTTTAATAATGACACTGTAGTGACCAGTTCAATGGTTCAACCCGATAACTCCAATATCGAAACGCCATAAAGAACATGAAAATTAGGTCAGCGCGAAGCGTATTAAAAACCTGAGTTCTTTAGGAGTGTTGACCACTTCCGCCTTAAACTTCTCTTATAGTTTGTTCTAGTGGATGAGCCGTACTTCCTATGAGTCCATAGCGTCCAGCTTTTAAATTCATGAAAAACATGTTTCATAGTTTTAGGTCTTTTAATGTTATAAAAACATATTTTCCACAAAACACATAGCAGGTCACAATGAATATGATTTAGGCGTGTAAAATTAACGACCGGTTTAATGTCATCTTTACATTATAGTTATTATCCGTATACCATTTGTTTCAGGATGTAAACATGTAAACTAGTAAACAAATAAGCATAGTAGGAACATAATAAACAATTAACATTAATAACACACGAGTAACAATAATAAAACCAAGTTCTCTAAGAAGTCTTCCCCCAATTGGAGAACCATAAGACCCTTACTAGGTTTTTATCAAGTGCCTAGATCGCCCCATTCATCACAAATTAATGTGATTGAGTAGGTCTTATAGCCGGAATTTAGGAAACAAATCAAAATAACAATTTAAAAGATCTAGTTTCCATAAAAATCAAATATTTAGTTTCCAAAAATCAAATATTTACAAGATCTTTTAAATAATTAGGAAGATTTTATAATCCTAAATAAACAAATTAAAAGAAGAAACAAACATAGCTAAATTAACAATTAATTATATTCCTCTTTTAATTATCTATTAACTTTTAATCATTAACTTGCAAGATCTAGCAATTTTCTTTATTAATTTATGGTAAAGATTTGCATATCTTTTCCATATTTACAATAAGACAATAATAAAGAAAAATAATCGCAGCATAATAAAAATCAAATCTAGGCGTGTAACAAGGCGTAAAATTCGATTTTTAAGCGTGTAACCCTAGATGCCAAAACGAGTTAACTCGTGATGCCAATGTTGGGATTTTATAATTCTAGCTAACCAATTTAGCCACGAGTGCGCAGCGGATGGATCTAGTTATGGCAAGTAGATTAACACATAATAAATAAGGAAAGCGTACCTTTTGCGATTATTCTTGAAAAAAAAGCCTCTAAAACAAATGCCTCTACGGTTGGCTTATACAAACACGTCAACCAAGTATGTAAGAATTGCTAGTCTTACCCTCACGATCAAACACCCACGTGTTATTCAAAACCAAACGCACGCCTTGCGTTTCTTCTTGAATTCGAACCAAACAAACAAACCTTTAATAAAGGTTTAAACCCTAATTCGTCACTTTAGAGGAATCACCAAACAACCACCACGCGTACCTTGAATTGTCAAGCAAGGAGATCAAGCGAACAATGGGAAAACCCTAAAACCGCAGTTTAGGCTTGTGGTTTAGGGTTAAATCGCAAGAACCCTAAATCTTGCGATTTTAGGGAGGCGATTCAAACCGAATACCCTTTGTAAGGGTTTCGGCGATTTAGGGTTTAAGGGAGAGGGAGAGAACTAATTTCTTGTGTGGTTTTTGGAGAGGATTGAATTGTAGAATGAGGGATATGGGGTGTGTTTATATAGGCACCCCAATAACCCTAAATCTTGTTCACCAAGTTTAATTTAATTCTATAATTAAACAAACTCCGCCTCCTTCTTTTTTTCTCCCAACCGAACAAACACCCCTTCTAGATCCTTTATGGGTTTCGGCCAAACAAGGAGTTCCCACAAGGTTCGGGTTTTGTTCAGTTTAGTCCTTGGTTCTATATTTAGAATATTATATATAATTAATTAAAGAAGTGTAGTAATTAATTAAATAACTATTTAAATATAAATCGTGAAGTAA
>BQNB010127838.1:0-19375 GCA_026074375.1 Tanacetum coccineum | reverse complement strand
CCCAAACACCCTCGTATCATTGTAGAAAATACTATTTTCATTATGATGCACTAATTATAAAACTCTAATGCACTAAAAATCAATTAATCATCTAATCCTTTACTTACCAGTTCAACTACATATTCACTATATCTTAGTCTGCTATTTTTGTCTTCGTTTCTACATGTAACCTGATTAAACAAAATCCATTCTAAAACATCTTATGCACCACTTCTTTACAACTTAAACACCCTTGACATGTAAGTTGATTTGCAAATGGATTATATAAATTTGACTTGGCTTATGCTTTAGTTAAGTTTTCACCTCCTTGCACAAAGTAACCAAGTTGCAATTATAACAACCAAAATTAGTGATTACTCTCCTATTCTGAAGTCGTGACATGACAAGCATTTCATTTATTTTTGGGGCATGTAAATCACGTATATGATATTTGAATTGCAAGTATCTGAACCATTAAGTATGACGACGCACCTGTGTATTTTAAGGGAGAAATGGCAGTTGAGATTTTCCAGGATAAAGTGACAAGTTTGCCAAGTAGCTCTCTGTCAAGATCATTTAATTCCTTAAAGCACATTATCTATGATGAAGAAATTATAAATTGGCATGTATTATGAGTATCATCATGTGTATCTTACGTGATCCAGACTTAACAACACCTTGATGGATTGAGCCTTGTATCAACTTACTGGAATATACAACCGTGGGTTCACCATCTTCATTAGAAGAAGCGTACCCAATTTAGAAAGCACAAATCCCATCATACACAACAACCAGAGACCTGCAGCATGTCACAGTTGATAATGATCCTCACACCCTGTGAAAAGCATGTGAGTGATGCATCCTTTTATAGTAACATTATTACTTGTGTGGCATGCTGATGTTTTCCCTACAATGTTAACTCAGAAGCTACACCTTCTGGAATTTTAGAATCTATTCTTTGACACTCCATACCTCGTGGTTGCACATGATTATAAAATTTACTATCACATTAATGTTTCGTGCACACAAACAGAAATGCATCAAAGTGATGACTGATGAGACATTTGTATATAGAAAAAAATCAACGATTAAGTAACACTTTATCATAGGTAATACAATTACTTACCTGGTGTATATAGAAAAAAAAGAGGCAAAAGCCTTAAGAACATAAACGATTAAGTAACAAAACTGAAAAATATACAAATACATAAATTTGCTCACATGAAATGTACGAAGATCGGCATGAACAGTAGTGACATCATTATTAAGTTGCTACAGGTTGGCTGTCTATTTAAGGATCTTCAAGCGCCCTTGGTTTATGTTGATTGCAGTGACCATGCCTATAGCCCATACAGTACATACAACATTATTCAAACTACTCCTTAATAACTTCAGGGTTTTGCTAAACATAACCCTAAGGGGTAAATTTGAAAAGTTAGGACATGCATCATATTATTGTCCTATACTAATAACCACCAAAGGTGGTTGATAATAGCCACTATAACCCGATATTGTATATAATAAGAAGCAGGGAGCAACAATCAACAGTTAACAGCTTTTACATGGTCTGAGTAAGCCCAAAAGTTACCTTCGCCACTCAAACAAGCTGCCATGAAAAGAGTCTTTCCTCCAGGAGCAGTCAATTTTTGTCTCTCCAGGTTGTGGGTCCACAATGGAAACCACCAAACCTGACCAACGAGTATCATCACCAACAACAATATGTTTTAACCAAGCAAGTCATATTATTTTATATAATAAAAAACATGTGGTCCAACCTGCACTCTCGTCGTGGACAGAACATAAACCCTCTTTCAGTAGTCCATCTTGTATAACACTCTGTAAAATAGCATCAGATACGAGTCTGATAACTAAAAGAGTATATCTACTGTCTTAATTTCATAAAGAATATGTCAACTGGTATACCTGCAGTCCCGTGTTGATACGCACAAAGTCATTGAGGTGGGGAGAGAGCTCATAAGGTGCCTAAAGTTTAACAAAAATGAGAATACAAATTATTAAAAGTAAAGTTGACCAGAACATTAAATGGGTGATGGAAAGAAAGTAGTGCACCTCTAATGTTTCAAGTCGTGACACAAGCTCTGAACGTGTAAAACCTTTTCCTCTATTAGCCCTGAAACAAGCTACCATAATATGTAAGAGAGGATAAACACGAGTAAAAAACTAAAACGCTTTGCACGTAACCTATACTATGGAAAAACTTTCGTAAGGAGTAAAAGATGGATTTTATTCCTTATGACATTAGACAAACATCTAAGTTCCATTCTACACAAATCCTGCAACTTTTATGAGAAAGGAAAACACAAAACAGTATAATGCGCTAAGATATTTGGTTACAAGCCGATACTTGACATCATGCAGTGAATAGTTCAGCACATCAACCTATGCTAAATTTCAGATATACCGGCATGAGAAGATTCGGCATATGGCATTGATCATTTCCATTATTCGTTGCCACAGGTGAGGCCAAATGTTGTAAAACTGCAGACTGAAGCAAAATCAATTTCGTTAAAAACGGCAAGCCACATTTACACTAAATCATTCATATGAACAACGAAAGTAATCTACTGCATTACAATTCATTTCTTACCACATCACAGACAAAAGTAAGAAAACACAATCAATTTTGTTAAAACCGGCAAGAAACGTTTACACTAAATCATTCCTATGAACAACGTAAGTAACCTACTGCATTAGAGTTCATTTCCTACCATATCAAAGACAAAAGTAGCCAAGAATTGGACACCTAGTGCATCATAGTTAAAAAACTACCGCATCATTCATATACATACATATCCAAACAATTTTACGTGAGCCTTCTTAACAAGATTATAGTAAACCAAAACTAACAAAACCTACATGTAGCTAACTAAACCACATATGATCAATCAAACGCAATCATTTTCGGACAAAAGCCAAACACCAATTAGCCTAATTAATGCCTATTTACATCATACCCGAATGCATTTCAGTTCAAATTCTACCACATCACAAGAATCTTATGCATTATTTTTTCATTTAGCCTATATCATTCATATGTACATCAGCATACAAACTAATGCATTTCAGTTTAAATTCTACCACATCACAAGCATATTTAGTCACACGCAATCATTTTCAAACAAAAAACAAACACCATTTAGCCTATATCATTGTATGTTCATCAACATACAACCTAATGCATCATAATTCAAAGTCTAGCACATCAGAATGTTATTCAAACACTATTTAGCATAAATCATGGCTATGAACATTAACATACACTCTAATGCATCACAGTGTTAGTTCTAACACATCACACGGTTATTCAAGCACAATCAATCATTTTCACACAAACTCCAAACACTATTTAGCATAAATTATGGCTAAATAGTATCAACTTTTTAGGCTACTTCAGTCACACTCAATCATTAAAATTATATTAAGTACTTACTTGTCTGTTCTTTGACTTCAACAGTATATTTATCAACCTTTGCATTATTAGCTTTTTTTGTTGATTTTTTCTTTAAGTCTTGTTTTTGTTCGTAGTGTCTACTTCAGTATCACCTAAACATTATTAAATCAAGAGATAAAAACATGACCAGTCACACTCAATCATTTTTGGACAAAATCCAAACACCAATTAGCCTAATTCATAGCTATGTACATCAGCATACAACCTAATGCATTTCAGTTCACATTCTACCACATCACAAGCATATTCAGTCACTCACAATCATTTTTAGACAAAAAACAAAGGTTATTTTCTCTGACTCATCTCTATGTACATCATCATACAACCTAATGCATTTCAATTTACATTCTACCACATCACAATCATATTTAGTCACTCGCAATCATTTTTGGACAAAAAACAAACTCTATTTTCCCTAATTCATCCCTATGTACATCAGAAAACACCCTAATGCATTTCAGTTCACATTCTACCACATCACAAGCATATTTAGTCACTCGCAATCATTTTTGGACAAAAAAACAAACTCTATTTTACCTCATTCATCCCTATGTACATCAGAAACACCCTAATGCATTTCAGTTCACATTCTACCACATCACAAACATATTTAGTCACTTGCAATCATTTTTGGACAAAAAACAAACTCTATTTTCCCTAATTCATCCCTATGTACATCAGAAAACACCCTAATGCATTTCAGTTCACATTCTACCACATCATAAGCATATTTAGTCACTGGCAATCATTTTCGGACAAAAAACAAAGTCTATTTTCCCTAACTCATCCATATCTACATCAGCATAATCCTAATGCATCTCAGTTCATCCTCTACCACATCAGAAGGTTATTCAGGAACATGCAATCATTTTATCACAAACATGAAACACATTATAACCTAACTTATGCTTATGAACAAAATCTCAATCCTAATGCATCTCAGTTCAATATCTAGTGAATTTTAATCAAACTTAAAATTAAATAGAATACTTACTTGTCGATTTTTCAATTTCAACCGTGTTTTTATTTTTATTTTTCTTTTTTGTTTCTACAAATTAAACATAAACATGATTAATTATAAAATAAAACTAGTAGATGCAGTGAAATATAACAAAAAAAATGTAGTAATAATACCAGGTGGTGATGTATATGTTCGAACCATAGTGATTTGATGCAGTAGATTTGGGGAAAATCAATTACTATGTGTTTTTTTAATTTTCGGAATAGATTTGACGAAGATCTGGCAAAGATTTGATCGAAGATTTGGGGAGAGAGATTTGATAGAGAGAGATTTGGTTGAGAGAGAAAAGGAAATCAATTACTGTGTGTTTTTAGTTTTGGGGAAAAAAGAGGCGCGTTTTTAGTTTTTTAATAGTATACATTTGACCTTGAAGTTTCACTTATTTACAAAAGAGGGACCGCCCCTTTTTTTTGTTTTTTTTATCTAAGAAGTTTTGATCCAAGGGCTAGGATCTTCTCCTACCCTTTTTATTATAAACATTCTTTTATAATAACCCCACCCTATATATATTCGTGAGAAGGATAAAAAGATTTATTTTTTTAAAAAAGTTCTTAAAAAATTCTGAAAAAATTCCACAAGATCGTGTATATTGGTGCATGAAAAAGTTGTAAAGGAAGTTTTTCTAAAAGTGGATAGTTTTGCCGAAAAAAAATCATGAAAAAAAACGTTTGTGCATTAAATCGGTTTTTTGTGCATCAAAAATTCGTTTTTGTACCCAACTTCTTTTGACTTTTTGCATCAAAATTTTATTGCACATCAAACTATAACAAGTCGAAAAATTTGTGTATCAAAATTTCTTTTTTTGCTCATTAAAAAAACGTATAAAAACTCAAAATTAGAAAAACTTCTTTTACAAAAGTTTTACGCACCAACATACCTGATTTAATGGAATTTTTTTTTAATTTTTCAAGAACTTTTTTAAAAAAAAGTTTTTTTTTTATCCTTCTCACGAATATTTGTCTTTTTATTTTAACCTTCCTCATATATATATATAAAGATCAAATAAAAAGACAAATATTCGTGAGAAGGATAAAAAGATTTATTTTTTTTAAAAAGTTCTCAAAAAATTCTTAAAAATTCCACAAGATCGTGTATGTTGGTGCATGAAAAAGTTGTAAAGGAAGTTTTTCTAAAAGTGGATAGTTTTGCCGAAATTTTTTTATTAAAAAAACGTTTGTGCATTAAATCGGTTTTTTGTGCATCAAAAATTCGTTTTTGTACCCAACTTCTTTTGACTTTTTGCATCAAAATTTTATTGCGCATCAAACTATAACAAGTCGAAAAATTTGTGCATCAAAATTTTTTTGTGCATCAAAATTTCTTTTTTTGCGCATTAAAAAAACGTATAAAAACTCAAAATTAGAAAAACTTCTTTTACAAAAGTTTTATGCACCAACATACCTGATTTAATGGAATTTTTTTGGAATTTTTCGAGAACTTTTTTAAAAAAAGTTTTCTTTTTATCCTTCTCACGAATATTTGTCTTTTTATTTTAACCTTCCTCTATATATATATATATATATATATATATATGTATATGTATCTTATTTTTTCCATTTTGGATCACAAATAGCTTGCGCATTAGAACGAGGCTGAGGTTATTCTATTATGCACGCAGAAAGATTAACCCTCTCAACTTATCTAAGTGACCATGCTTAAGACCACATAATCAAAACTTAGGTGAAAGAAAAGCTTGAAACAAGAAATTAGTTCGAATAATATTGTTGACAGTTCATATCGTTCATTCAGCTTTACCATTTTGCTGCGAGGCTGACAAGAAAAACGTATTTTGATGCCATTTACATAGACCGAGAAATAACGCATTATTTTTTTCTCTACCATTACCACATTAAATGACTGTGTATATTTTTTAAATTCATTTTTAAACATAAGCACGGAAATTGCAATAAAAACAGTAAACACATCAAACTTTACATGTAACGAAAACATCTAGAAAATGAAAAAAGTTATCCAAGAACAATATATAATAACAAAAGTCACAGATACTAAGTACATGTGAGGTCACAAACATCTAGATAGCTACCACAGTACTTCACGGCATGCACCCAGTTCATATGTGGTCTTTTTGCTAGAAGATTGACGTCATCACATAAGAGTTGTTTGTAAAAGTAAAAGTTGAGCTTTTACTTGAGTGCGAGGTTACAAGTACTAGTATTATGGAGGCTATGGCTCAAGAAAAGGCGCAAGAAGATGATCAAGATGACGCTAAAGGCGAAGAAAAGGGAAAGTTTGTTCCTCGTCGGAATGTTGTGAACTTTTTCTTTACAAACTTCCTATCGGAGTGAAACACCGCCACTCTACTTTAACTATTTGAAAAAGTTGGTGAGGTAGCTAATGTCTATGTAGCGAAAAAGATGAGTAAAGTAGGTCAAAAATTCAGGTTTGCTCATTTTTATCAGGTTGAAATCTCCAAGCTCTTGAAAATCGATTGAATTGGATTAGGATTGGGAGGTTCAAACTTAGAGCTAACATTGCTAGGTTTGAAAGAGGACAGTATAAGTCTAAGCAAGTATGTAACAAGGTAGATTGGGTGTTCGATATCCCTCCCAAATTGAATTGGAAAGCCACAGGTAACATTACCTTATCCAAGAGCCAGAATGGAAACTTAAAATATAAAGATTTTGTGGGTGACTCATTTCTGATTCATTCAATATCAGAACTTCAACCAATATGGCAGTCATTCAACACTAAAGATTGCAAGGTCAGTAACTTGGGTGGTCAAAGAATTTTGTTGGATTTCAAACGTATTGGAGGGTGCGTCTTCACCAATTGCTTTGGTTCCAAAAGTTTTATAGAAAAGGGTGGTAAAATCGACACCGATGAGGCAATCGATCTTGCTCAGGATTGTTTCAATGACAAATCTGGTGAAATGGATGCTTCGGTCAGAGAAAAGCTTAAGTCCGATGTCGTTACTGCTAGTGAAACTTCTCTGGCGAGTGTCCTACAATCGGAGGGAAAACATTTAGATTTTTGACCAAAGGCTGGATCATAATACATAGTTTACGAGGAGATCGTATCCACAAGAAAACTAAAGAATGGTGTTGAAGATGATTCGAAAGTGGATGAGATGCTTAGTAGTTCTGAGGTGAAGAAATGTGCTGATGGTGCTCACAAGCATGTTGAATCCATTAACTAAAAAGTGAAGATAACGATGACGAGGTCACCTCTATTAGTCCAACTATAAGTCTCGCCAAAGTAAATTCTATAAAGATCTCCGGTGACAATGGCGACCACGTTAGTCGCGAAGGCGATGATGGTTACTTCCACACGGGTGTTAGTGACGTCGAAAGAGACGTTAGAGATATTAAACTGGTAATAGAGAAGGTACCCCTTGATACTGATGTTTCACATGACTTTAAAATAAAGCCTACTGTTATGTCAGACGCTAGTACTAAAAAGCCTGTTACTCCCTCCGTCCCACATTAAGTGTCCACTTGACTTTTTCAAAGTCTTTTTTATTCAACTTTGACCTTAATGATTTCTTCTTATGTTATATGATACTTGATGCAATATATATGAATGGATAGAGTTTTGAATATATTTTTCGTTGGTAGAATTTTCGTTCAATATTATATAACACACAAAAAAAAATTTATGGTCAAAGTTGAGGAAAAAAGACTTAAAAGATTCCATTGTGGACACTTAATATGGGACGGAGGGAGTATTAAAAAAGAAATTATGAAAAAAGGTGATTTTCAAATTTGAATTTTCTAGCATCTGATGACATGCGCTCCTTTACAACCAAAACTCAATCGAATAGGCTAAAGTCAGCAACTCCTTATGGGCTTGGGTCATCAAAGGAAAACCTAAAAGGTTAAAATCCAAGTAAGGTGGAAGTTGGCCTAGGTATAAATCAGTTGGCCACTATTAATCCATTTAGATGTAAAAAAAAAGAAGAAAAAAATTCTCTTAAATACATCTATGGAAAGGATTAATTTGAAGCATTTATCATAGCTCAAAAGGTTTGTTTTGGTGGCAATATTGAGGTCTCGGTATATTCAAAGGTGAATGGTTATTGTTGCAATTCTGACTCGGATATTCGTAAATAACAAAGGCATAAAATTGGTGTTTTCTACTGGGTTTGAGATGTTTTTTTGATGTCTTCGAAAAAGGATATTGGTATTTCCTATGTTGTTTTGGTGGTAAGTTGTTTGGTTTGGTGTTTTAGTATCACTTTTACTTGTCACTTCGTAATTTTAGCTTCTTGCTAACATTATTAATGAAAATCTTTGCCGTTAAAAAAACTACATGTGAGGGCTACAAATTAGAATAAACCAGTTCAAACAATCTTTATTGAGTTTGTTATGACCCCTTAGATCGTTATTAAGACTCATCTAGGATATAAACATTAAAGATAAACATTTATGTAGCGGAATAACAATAACAAGAACAATGATGTTTAACAAGGTTTTCTTATTCAAACGTTTTCCTTATTACCCCAACTATAACCTGGGGCTACTAACTACTACATAGACATCTATAATATGTCCATTACTAACTAACTACTAACTATGGTGTAGACACACACACCTTTACTATTTAACTCTCATCAGTCAACTATGCAATGGATGATTCAAACTAACATGCCTAGACCTCATTTTATAGCACAAGGAGTCTAAGGCTTACATGGAAACTAATAAAGATAATTAATAAGTAAATCATTCTAATACTTATCTTTATCTTTGACCATATCTTCATAATCTTCCAATTCTTATCTTTTGAAGACTTCATTAATTACGACTTTGGTCCTTCTTGTTTCCATCTTGTTTCATTCTTATATTTATTTTGTCTCATCAAATCAATAATCCTAACAATCTTCCCTTATTTGATGATGACAAAATAAACAAAGTCGTGTACGAACTTCCCCTTAATTAGAGAAGTTGAGATGTAATCATCTCCTTGAATGAAACAAAATCTTCAATGCTTCCCCTTGATTTAAGATCTCCTTGAACATGTCACCACACATAAATAAGCTGCAAATCAATAAACATGTAATCTTCTTCCCCTTTTTGTAATTATCTAATAGAGGTTTTCTGTAGATATGCAACTTGTAAACACTTACCCTCAAGTAGTGCATGTAGATGGTTAAACATTTAATCAATAAGCTTCCCCTGAAACCCATATGTTTACCATCTCTTGAATCTCGAACTCTGTAGGCTCTATGTAGTGATTACTGATGAAGAAAACTGAGTATAACGAATTTAATGAAGAAGTAGAATCTCCCAAACTTGTGTCTTATGTCTTGCACTATTCACGTGACGTCGAACTTATAAATAAATCTGTGAAATATAAGTAGACCGCAACCTCTTGACAAAATCCTCATCTTCTATGAGACACATACTAAGTGTTAGCCTCAAAATATTGAGTCGAACATGAAGTTCGTTCATTATGTATTTAAGTCTCGGTCAATCAATTACTTAACGTTGTAATAGGAAAGTATCGGGAATCGAGCTCGATAGTTAATCTAATATTGTATATGTTTCGGGTTTAATCCCAAGCAAAACCCGAGCCCGGGTCCTAGTCAAATATCCCGAACGTCACTTAGTGTGTCGGGGTATATAAACTCTTTTCTATTTAGAAAAGAGTTAGTTGTTCATTTTCTATTAATTTTCCTTTTCCTATTTTCTCTCATCTCTCTCTCTCTCTCTTTTTTCTCTCTCTACAAAACAACTCATCTCTCTTTCTCCTTTCTAGATCAAATTCGTGTATGATATATGTTATGAAGTGTTAATCGGGATCCTACAATTGGCATCAAGAGCTACATGTGGATTCGTGGTTGATTTGTGTGGTAAAACAAGCTCAAATTCATGGCTTATATTGTGACAAAAAACCCTACGGCTCAAAAAAAATTTGGGCTTATTTGTTGGTTAATCTTGTTCTCTACTTGTTCTACACATCAAAAGGTTAGATTGTTACAAATTTCGTGTGTTATACAAGCTTAAAGCTCGAATTATAAGCTTTTAAAGCTTAGTGTTCTTCGTGGAGGGTTGCTTCATTTTTGACGATCCAAGAAGAAATACATGTTATAGGATGTTTAATCTTGGTATATCTCCTTAGTATTGCATGTTAGAGCTTTGATTCGTGGATAGAAAAACTTATTTGAGTGATTTTTTCCAATTCGACCTTGTGTTCATCGTGGAGGGTTGCTTATTTAATTATTTGTTCTTCACGGCGGTTTGACCAAATAGGGGACAAGATCCAGAAATTTAGGGAAAAGTCAAAGGCGATTTGATTATTTAAATCAATAAAACAGCCGGCAGTTTGCTATAACTAGGCAGCGGTTTGCCTTTGGTTGTGGCGGTTTGACTAGCTAGGGGACAAGATCCACGATTTAAGGAAATAGTCAACGGCGGTTTGTTGACCATAGTGGCGAGTTGTGTTTTATATTAATAAAATATTACACGGTGAGTTGTTGAAACCAGGTGGCGGTTTGCATTGTATTGTGGCGAGTTGACAGGTTCCAAGGCGAGTTGCTTATTATATTGAGATAAAATTAAACGTTATTCTGCCCAAATTAAAAACACACGGCGGTTTGCTTATTAAAACCCCACGGCGACTTGTCAGAAAAGGCGGTTTGATTATTTTAATTAGGAGGCGAGTTGATCATTTTTAGTGGCGATTTGCTTCATTCTTGGAGGCGGTTTGCTTAATTTTCCAAGGCGGTTTAGTTACATTCTTGAAGGCGGTTTGCTCAACACCTAACGCAGCGGTTTGATTAAGTATCCAGACGACACCCTTTTTAGCTACACTTTTTTACGGAAAAAGTTGAGTAATATGTAATTTTTTTATAGCCTTTATAACTTATTTTTACATCAAATTCAAATTTTGGTAATAGGGTAAAAAAATTAAGTAAAATATAATTTTTTCTATAGCCTTTTTAGCTTATTTTTACACCAAATTTAGATTTTGGTAATAAGGTAAATTTTTTTCATAATCCAACTGCGCCGAATTCCAAACAAATCATCAAACCATAAGCCAAAACCAAAACCATCAACAAGGACTTAAACTGCATTAATCATACAAGAAACAAACCTCAACAACAATCGATTATTCATTCACGGTTTTCTATTGATTTTGTAAAATCCCGTTAAATCATTTATCGGTTTTAATCATAGACGTGTAAAATCCCGTGAACGAGAATTGCATACATAACCACAACAACATCAATCACATCATATCCACTTAAGATCCAACAACTTTCACACTTCATAGTTAATATCCATTCATTCATCATGTCTACTCCAGTCAATACATCCTCAACAGATAGTCAAATGCATAATAATATCATGGCAGCTGGTTCAAAAGATCGTCCACCAATGCTTGGACCAGGAAGATATTCACAATGGAGATCACGTTTTCTACGGTACATTGACACAAAACCAAATGGTGAGGGACTGAGAAAAAGCATACTATCTGGTCCCTACATCCCATCTACTGTACTAGTTCAAGCTGTTGCTGCAACGGAAGGTAATCCTGCAATACAACAACATACAACAATTGAAACAGTATTGAACATGACTCCAGAGAACAAAGAACACTTTCTGTCTGAAAAGGAAGCAATTTTCTTGCTTTTAACTGGTATTGGAGATGATATCTATTCCACTGTTGATGCTTGTAAAACAACGAATGAGATGTGGATAGCCATTGAAAGGCTACAACAGGGTGAATCATTGAACGTACAAGATGTAAAGACCAATCTGTTCTGGGAATTTGGGAAGTTTACTTCTCGTGATGGAGAGTCAATGGAGTCGTATTACTCACGGTTTTATAAACTGATGAATGAGTTGACAAGGAACAACTTGCAAGTTACTACAATGCAAGTGAATGTTCAATTTCTTCAACAACTTCAACCAGAATGGTCAAGATTTGTGACGGTTGTCAAGCAATCAAAAGAAATAGACACCATCTCATATCACACACTTTTTGACATTCTGAAGCAGTATCAAAATGAAGTTAATGATATCCGTGCTGAGAGAATAGCCAAAAGTGCAAATCCATTAGCACTTCTTGCGGCTGCTCAACCATATTCAGATAATTACTATCAAGCACCAAAACCTCAAAGATCTAATGCAACATCATCTTCTACAAGACCTAGTGCATCTACCAGACATAAAGGCAAAGAGATCGCCAAACCAGTTACACCTCAATCTGAGTCAGTTTCTGAGGAAGACAGTGATCCTGAACAAGCTCAGAGGGATAAGGATATGCAAAAGAATTTGGCACTCCTTGCAAAGTATTTCAAGAAGCTCTACAAACCTACCAACAACAACCTTCGAACTTCTTCAAACTTCAGGAACAAGACTGAAGATACCACACCAAGGTATAACAACGATAATCAGTCAGGGCAGTTTAGGAATCCAAGGACAATGATAGTTGCTGGGGCTAGGGAAACAGTAGGCAGTCAGGTAGTGCAACAGAATGGGATACAATGCTTTAACTGTAAGGGATTTGGCCACTATGCAAAGGAATGCAGGAAGCCAAAGCGGGTTAAAGACTACACGTATCACAAGGAAAAGATGATGATGTGCAAACAAGCTGAACACGGTGTTCCACTGCAAGCAGAGCAAGCTGATTGGCTAGCGGACACGGATGAAGAGATTGATGAACAGGAATTGGAAGCACATTACAGTTTCATGGCAAAGATTCAGGTCTTAATAGAAGAATCCAATTCAACTGAACAACCATTGGAACAGGTACAAAACAATGATGAAAATAATGTGTTTGCCAATGCAAGACAACATTCTGAGAATAATACTGCAGAATGTGCTGATGAGCGTGTTGCGCTTGCTAATTTAATTGCAAACTTAACTCTTGATACTGAGGAAAACAAAACGATTTTAAAGCAATTAAAGAAAGCAAACGCATCATTGACTCAAGAACTAGAGGAGTGCAAAACTAACCTTGATGAGACTAGCAGGGCTCTGGGGGAGGCTACTAGTTGTCGGGATAGTTGTCTAATTGCACTTCAGAACAAACAGAATGAGCTTGAGAAGTACATAGCCTTTAATGACCGGACGATTGATTATGACATTCTTCAAACAAAGTTAAATGAAACTCTAGGACTATTAGCTCGTAAAGACATTGACATAAAAGAAGGTTTAAAAACTAAAGCCTATGAAATTTCAGTTGTCAATCAGAAACACGATGAGTTCGTAAAAAGGAGTCTTTTAACAAAGTCACAATTTGAAGGTTAACTCAAAGAGAAAAGTAAGGTCATTTCGGATTTAAAGGTTAAGGAAGGAAGAGATATTGATAAAATGATTGAAATAGAATGTGTCCTAACGAGATTTTTATTGATCTCTTAGCTCTAGACTCGATTAGTGCATTTTGGTTTTAGTACTCGGAGGCTTGAGCAGATTGCCACCTATTCAATATCAACGATCTCGGAATGAGATGTCAATAGATAACGTGTGTATCTCCGTGACAAATGAGACAAGTTTCTGTTGAGAGAAACCCGAATGGCTGGGAAGGGTTGTGCATTGCATCACTGGGTCCATGATGTCGTCTTCAATACCAGCAATCATCTTGTGATTCTGATAGATTATGTATTGACCCGGTTTCTGCCTTAAGTTGTGTGGAGGGCTTCTTTCTTTAGACCCTTTATCCATACATTTCTTTTTCATTCTTCAACGCCTTCAATGCTTACCAAGACGTCATTACTAACACCTTGTTGTGATTGTTCCAGTGTTAACTCAATCTTAGTCGGCATTATTCCCATATACATTCATCTCCAATCATACCTAAGGACTGCTATTTCTAACTTTGGATTATCCTTGGGTAGATCCTCCGGTTCTGGTTGGATCATAGGATTGATTCCTAACCTAACCACCTTATGACTTCAGAATCGTCGTGAAATTAAGATGTTGTTGGGTATAAGATCGAACCATAAAACCTTTTCTTCAGCACATTGAGTCGAATAGATCATATTTTAATTACATTTTCTCCCCTTATTTTAAATAATAAACACTTAGTTTTTGAAATACCTTGTGATTAAAATATGTCTTGAAAAATCTGTGGGAGAATCTACTTTCTCGAAGAGTGTGTGTCTAAAGATGTTACATGTCATATTTGCACTTTTTCTGTCTGATTTAAATTGCTTATGCTGAATATTAAATGCTTGTATCTTCCATAAAGTCAAAGAATGTGAATGTCTTCGCTCAAAAGCTTTCTAAAAAACTGATTGTAAACAAAGAAAGTTATATAAGCCCTTTAAAGAGTTTTGCTAAGCTTGAAAACCAACTCGATTTCTCTTGAATGGATTTACAACAAATGTAAAAAACAAATGAAAAACAACTCCGTTTATAAAGAAAAAGGATCAAATGTATATTTCGAAAAGAACGTGAACAATATCTTGAAATACAAGGTTTGAAAAGCTTCAAATGCAAACATGAACTAGCCATCAGTGAGTTAAAGGAAAACTCATTGAGAAAAGCAAGGAAAGGAAAGTCTGTGGAAACTCAGTTTGATAAACCATCTGTTGTTCGACAACCAAATGCTCAACGGATTCCAAAACCATCAGTTTTAGGAAAACCGACTCCTTTTTTAAATTCTCCTAAAATGAGAAGTTTTCAAATGAAACAGTCGGTTAATAAAACTAATGTGCCGGATGGTTTGTTTAAACCTGTCACTCAACAGAATTTGCCTCAGAATAGAAAACAGGCAGAAATACACTCGAATGAGCTTAAACCATGAATGTATAGAATTGCCACTACCACAACACAAAATAGAGAACCGCAGTTGCCTCATGCTTCTAGGAATACTAATCCTCACGTGTCTAAATCTTCAGAAGTAAATCACACTACTAGTGTTAGCTGACCACAACTTAAGTGCTTTCAAGTTAAAGATAAGGTCGTGCCAAACAATAGTCAAGTGAAGTTTAAAAAGAAGGAAGTAGAAGACCATCATAGGATTTCTAGTATTTCTAAGAAAACAAAGTCTGTAACTACGTGTAATGACAGTTCAAATTCCAGAACTTCGAATGTGAATGTTGTTTGTGCTGAATGTGGAAAATGTGTGTTTAATTCTAATCATGATGCTTGTGTTTCTAGATACTTGAATGACGTGAATGCTAGAACTAAGAAGCCTAATGTAGTGCCTATTAGTGCTAGTAAACCCAAGAGAAAAGCGAACAAATCTGTTGCAACACCCCATAAGAAAACAGTTGCATCAGATACCACTATTCAGAAATCCAAGAGTTACTATAAGGAGTTGTATGAGAATACAAATCAGGAATGGAAATGGTGGATAGCTAAGAGATGTCCATCAGGATATACATGGACACAAAAGCCTCTTAGGACCAAAAAGATATGGATGCCTAAGATCAGGAAAGATGATGTATCAACAAGTATTAGTCCTATTATAGACATTGTCTCTAGGATTGCTATTGTCTTGAAGATATCAAATTCCTTAGGATCCAATTTGTCCAATGTTCCATCGTCCTCTAATTCTCTTGCAGATTGTACAACTCATCCTATTCATTGTTGACTCTGGATGCACAAAGCACATGACGGGCAATCTCAAGCTGTTGTGTAATTTTATGGAGAAATTTCTAGGTACTGTTCATTTTGGAAATGATCAATTTGCTCCAATTCTTGGTTATGGAGATCTGAATCAAGGAAATATCACGATCAAACGGGTTTATTACGTCGAAGGCCTCAATCATAATCTTTTCTCGGTTGGTCAATTCTGTGATGCGGATTTGGAGGTTGCTTTCAGGAAATCTACTTGTTTTGTGAGAGATCTTCAGGGAAATGATTTACTAACTGGTAATCATGGATCCGATCTCTACACAATATCTCTTCAAGAAACAACTTCATCAACTCCAATCTGTTTCATGGCTAAAGCTTCACCAACTCAAGCATGGTTATGGCATCGAAGACTTTCTCATCTTAACTTCGATTACATCACCTTACTCTCAAAGAAAGATATTGTGACAGGCTTACCTAAGTTGAAATATGTCAAGGATCAACTTTGTTCGTCTTGTGAAATGAGTAAAGCAAAAAGAAGCTCATTTAAGTCAAAAGCTGTTCCAAGTTCCAAAGGAAGGCTGAATTTGCTTCACATGGACTTGTGTGGTCCAATGCGGGTTGCAAGCATAAATGGGAAGAAATATATTCTGGTGATTGTTGATGACTATTCAAGATACACTTGGACTCTTTTTCTACGATCCAAGGATGAAACACCAGAAGTTCTCAAAGACTTTCTCACGATGATTCAACGCAATCTTCAAGCTCAAGTTATTAGTGTCCGTACTGACAGAGGCACGTGTAAAAACCAACAAGGTCAATAAAACCGAGAAGTAGTATAGAGCTTTCCCGGGTCGTTTATCCCCAACGAGGCTGGACTGGAAAATCGATACGATCGAGGATTTGAGTTTGAATGAAGGAATTGATTTGGGAGAGTTGCACATCACTTGTTGAAGGCTAGCTCGATACAATGCATTTAGCTCTAAGCTTCCATTCTATCATTTTTGGGCAAAGCAGTTGCAACCCGCATGAGCTATAACTCTAGAATAACATCAAATCATCATATCTGAGGCTCATGGAAAGAACGACGTAATCACATCCTAAATGACAGGAAACCTTCAATAAACAACATCTCACATCTTTCTGGTTGCATGTGAGTTACATAACTAAGATGGGCAAAATTTGACATAAATGAAAGAAAAAGTGGTATCCACTGATGTCCATGGCGGGATATTCTACTCATCGAGTGGAGTAGTGTTACAACCAGAGAGACACACGTACATAGATGAGATCCAGCTCTTATACTCAAGTTTGTGACAATGAAATCAAGAAATGAGGTCTGATCACAACAGTTCAGACTCGCAGTACCACAACGAGACCAAAGATGGTATGTTGAAAATGTCTCTGTCATCAGGCCGTAGTTCCTCAAGGACAAAAGGCGTCAGATTTAAGATACAACTCTGACCCAGTGCCCCAAGACAAAATGTTCCATGAAACCAACAGAGAAGACAGAAGTTTGCCACATTCAAGAAGTTGGAATTTCTCTTCATCCTTTAATTAGAATACTACACTCGCAGCAAAGAATTCGGTCTCATGGCCCGAGTACAACAACAATGGTCAAGCACCGAATGCATCAGTTTCAAGAAGCTGAATTTACACATTCGTTTTGTACTCCGGGTAACAAGAAAACTAGAAAGATCCTCTCCTCAACAGCAACATTGATAATACCGATGTGCATCTCATTCTCAACCATAAAGTCATGATTACCAGAATGGACAGAGATCATCTATTAGAACAATTTCGTGGAATCCAACCATCAGCCAGTTCAAACAACGACGATAGCTTGCGCCACAAAGCTCCTGAAATGTGTGTGTTCAGGCACCTCACGGCTGAATCCTTGTTTAACCGACAGCAACATTAAGGAGGCAATTGGCGTTGATTATCTGCATGGATTGGGAAGCAATGCAGGATGAACTTCACTCACGTTCAGAACATATTAAAGTCTGGGAACTATCGACCAAACCATTTGGCAAGAATGATTCATAAAGCTAAATTGGTATGCGAAAGAACACAAGGATGAGAGCAGACTATAATACGCTAACCCAGCATGACTTTGTAGATTTTAAACTAAAGGTTTAAGCTCAGAAGAAAGCTGTATTGAATTTGAAGAATCATATTGCACCAGTTTCTCCATTTAGAAGTAGTTTTCGATTCTCGTTGCCTTCGCAGCACAATAGAGCTCTTTTCCAATCTATCAGATAACGTGAAAACGCACTTTTATTAGGTCACGAAGGAGGAGGTTTATGTTGACTCACCATAAGGTTCGTTGATCCCGATCATCCAAAAAAGTCTACCTTCTGACAGGAACTATTGAGCGTAATCGGACTCTAAACCAACTCCAAAGCCGTGGTATGATTAACTATCAAACTCCCTGATGTCCAAAAGCTTTACTAAAGGTACAATTCTCGACCACTAACTTAATCAAGATAAAATACGGGGAGGATATTCTACTAGTGCAAATTTACGTTGATGACATAATTTTTGGGTCTACAAACCCTAAATATTCAAAAAGATTTGAAAAATTAATGCACAGTAGATTTGAAATGTCCTTAATGGGGGAGATGAAATTCTTTTTAGGACTTTAGATCTACTAGTCCCCAAAAGGTATTTTTATAACACCCCGTGTTTTCAAGTCATTGACAACGTCAATAAATCTACTAATTATTTTTAGTGTTGTACGCGTTTTCTTTTAATTTCATGTGTTAAGCTAAATCGCGTAGACTAAAAATTAGCGTTCAATGTAAACGGGCACCAAACAATTAAGCGTTTACATCAATCAAGTATTTCATAATTATTTTGAGAATAATTATGGTCTTTGTTTATTTTATTTTTATCGGTTACGTAAATTATGTACGTTTCGCGATAAAGTACGTTTAGGCATACCCGGAACCACATTAATTAATCTACGCTTCAACAAATACCCACTTTTATACCCAATACATAAAAGTTACAAAAATATATCATATATATCATACATAGGATGAAATTGTTGCAATTTATACAAGAAATATAAGAAAAATCTTCCAAGTGGCTTTGTACATCTCCTAGCTCATTAAACATAGCCATACTTTGTTTCCTTGACTATTTTTCTTCCCTAAAACCCTCATCTTGCTTTTGAATACTATTGCAAACTTTATTGACCATCTATATCATATATACTTGTATGTCTAGTAAGAGAACACATAGATAACATACATACTCTTTCACACTTAGCAAAAATCAACAAGAATTCCCTCCCTTGGTCTCTTATAGCTACGGCATCAAACACCCCTTTAACCCAATCCATACAAAATTTTATACAACCTATACACACATATACTCATCATTCCTAAGATATTCTAAGATGTTTCCAAGCAT
>BQNB010127837.1:1884-19375 GCA_026074375.1 Tanacetum coccineum | reverse complement strand
CAACATTTATGGGTAAATGTATTTGTCAAAGGAGTGAGTGTTTTTTTACGAACCTTAAAGACTGTTGGGTTTTGCTGCAAGAGCGTATCCAAAGTTGCTCGGTTTTTTTCTTTTTCCTTCTCGGGGTCTTCGAAGTTGTATCTCGCTATTTGAATGGGGAGGGTTTGACTTAAACTTTTCTTTGAACCTGCATTACATTTGTGTTGTGTGTTAGTTGTAGGCAGTGCTGGTGACATCAGAGTGTAACATATTTGAGATTCTTAGTGTTACTTACGCAGCGTGTGCGTGCTCAGCTTTCGATATCATAGGATTTATGTAGTAATGAGTCGCGGATGAGGCTGATAACTACACATTTGTACCTGTATATATTTCGCATAATTGTTATGGTTGAGAATACAAATTTGTTGCTTTAGGTTTTGGAGTGTACCTCTGAACCTTGAAACTTGACAGGAGCTGACCATAATGATTATCGGTTGTGCTAGTTTCTCTATCTCCTTTTTGTTGAACTGTTTCGCAAGGTTGTCCCACATTGTAAATTCTACCAGGTTTCCACTGTGTCAAAATAATTATGTATTTATATAATGCTAAAGTCGTTTAACAATGATCAGAAGATTTAACATAATGGTTTTTACAATTCTGTGTATAACATTTTGTAAATTAGTAGTGTTCCTTACTTGAGGTTCTCTATGTCTACTTTTCTGCGGTAGCCTTGATTTCGGCTGACTTCTCCAAAAGGAGACCAGTCACATATGTATCTTATGTTGTTAGGTCTTGAATTTAGGATCAATAAGCAATAAAGTATGTGTTTAGGTGTTGTGTGTGCTTATAGAAATTAGAGAGAGAAAGAGTAGAAAGAGAAAGTAGTTAGTTTGTTATAGAGAGATAAAGAGGGAGGAGGAGATGAGAAGTAGAGAGAGAAAGTAAGGAAGAGAAATGAAGAGTATATTAGAATACACACGTCACTAATAAGGTGGGGATGAGGTATTTATACCCAAATACAAGGATGAGCTACTAGCTCTTATCTTTTAGCTTTTAGCTATTTGTCGGGTCTTGTGACTTTATTTTAGTCATGAGCCTTTCACCTAACCTATTACACAATATTATTTATCTATTTATTACAAGACTAGCCTTTCACCTAACCTATTACACAATATTATTTATCTATTTATTACAAGACTTAATCTCAATAAGATCGTTACTTTTGTTATTCCTAATAATCTTCCCCTAAGGGGCGATCATTGAGATCTCTCTTTGATTGCATTAATGATCATCACTTTCTATTCCTAACAATCTCCCCTTAAAGGATGATCATTGAGATTTCTATTGTGACTTTGATCTTTGATCTTTAATACTCGATTGTCTTGAGTCTTGATGTGTAATAGTGGTCATGTTCCAATCATGCTCTAATGATCTTGATCTTGATCTTTCCATTTTCCTTTTTGTCTTTGCCTTTGAGATCTTTTATTTCATCATTCTTTACCGTGAATCCATCTTGATTTGTCTTTTGAAGCTTCTGACCAACATACTCATACTTTTCTTGACATCTAACAATCTTCCGCATATATAACTCTTGACTTGATCATAAACTTGATGATTTGAGGAAGTTCTTTGATTCATCAGAGTTGCAGAAGTGTATCTTTGACCTTTGAGTATGAAATATGAAGGAATGAATATGACGGTGTTCTTGCTTTTGAAAGGTAGAGATGTTGTTGTACATAAATGTATCTTCTGAGTTGACTTCCCCCCAGTTCATACCGCATGATTACAAGTTGTTCAACTGCTTCCCCCAAACCGACAACCATAAGCAACTCATAGAAGATAGAAACTATAACCTCCAAGTCAATTAAGTCCTAGATGTTGTATACACCAAAGTCAATTAAGTCCTGGATGTACACATTTCTTCCCCCTAATTGTTGCACTCTATCAAAATATTCAGCTAGGACATTTCTCTTCCCCCTGATTTTATTTGATGACCATCAAAATAATCATAACCTATTTACGCATGAATATTCGATAGTAAAGTCTTGTGTAAAGCATCATAAGTACGGTTTATGCATGAGAGTCAACTGCCAAATTCAATTCCAACAATCTACCCCCATCAATCTTGTGACATTGTAAGAGACCTTGGTAATTCAACAAATCACTTGAGTAAATAAAGGAAATGTTGTTTGTTTTTTTCAAAAACGAATTTCGAAAGAACACAATAACTACTAGATTACTTAGATTGCTAGTTAACACTAAAATGAATCATTTAGCAATCATTTTCAAATTAGTGACCTACATTCAGCGTTGGCTTGATGTTAGCACTGGTAGGATTTTCATTCATCATTGTGAATACTTTATTTAAGTATCACTCTTGAATGTTCCGTCAATGTCACTAAGACATGCAATGTCACATAGACATATAAGCGACTCTTGTACCTTTTGTATCATTGATGTTTAATACAAGTGTACTTTTGTGTCCTATGTGAGAATTAATGATAAGATCTCATTTGGCTCTAGACTCAGTTAGTGCTTTTTGGTTTTAGTGATCGGAGGCTGGAATAGACTGCCACCTTTTGAATATCAACATTCTCAAAGTGAGAAGTCAATAGATTATGCTTTTAATCTCCATGGCAATGAAACAAGAATTCTTTTAAGAGAATCTTGAGTGGCTAGGAAGGATTGTGCATTGCATCACTGGATCCATGATGTCTTTCTTAAATACCGAATATCATCTTTGTGATATTCGATAGATTATGTATTGACCCGATTTCTGTCTTAAGTTTTGTGGAGGGCTTCTTTCTTTTCACCCTTTATATAACTTTTCTTTTTAATTCTTCAACCCCTTAAATGTCCACTAAGACGTCATTACTATCATCATGTTGTGATTGTTTCGATGATAGCTCATGCCTTAGATGACATTATTACCATTCACATTCAACTTCATCATACCTAAGGACTTCTATTCTTTCTATGGAATGTCCCTGGGTAGATCCCTTCGGTTCTGGTTGGATCATGGGATAATACCTAACCTTACCACCTTATTTCTTCTTTGATCATTATGAGGTAGTTGGTTGATGGGTATTTAAGATCAAAACTATAAAACTATTTAAAAATCAATCAAAGTGTTTGATATAAATCAAAACATTTAACACTTTGAAAGTCTCACTTTTTGAGAAATACCCCCTACACATGTGCATTGATATTCAAAATTATTTTGCACATGGAGGAAAAAGTTGATTGCACTTTGAGTCTTTTAGATCACTTTGTTATTCCATACATTTAAGCATTTATCTTTCTTGATTACATTTTAATCCAATTTTCTCCCCCTCAAAAATAGCATACCATATGATATTTTTAATATCAATGGATTAAAATAGCTATATGAGATTTTGAAAACACATAGGAGAAAACATATATAGCATGATTATGACTTGGAGCCTTTCTGAATGTTCTAAACACATTTGAAAAACTAGTTGCGAGAAAATTTGTTGATATCTAAAACGTATGGTCAGTAGATTGCTCACTCATCATCCTGTTAATTTTAGAAAACGGTCGTAACCGGACACAATCGTCACCATTTGCACACTTATCGATATAAACACACTTGACCACAACTACTTTTAAATCAATTATTATTCATTTGTTCAAAACATTTTCATTTGTATACCATTTGCTTGAGCCTAAGATTTTTAAATATCTTAAAATTGAAATAGCTCAATCCAAGAATTTTGTAAACTTCTCGTTGTGAGGATAAATGTACAAAAATGTACACTTTCCTTTATTTGAAGAATGAGTCCTAAGCTGACATATACTTAGAAGTCGTATGTCCCGAGCACACTTTTTTGAAAAGATGTTGATAAAAAATTGCTCGGGACAAAGAAGATTTCTCTTCTTTTAAAGATAAAGTGCACTAAAACGTACACTTTTCTTTTATTTGAAACCCGGGTTGTTATCTGAAATTTAAAAACAAGCCATTTTGGAGAGCAAACTTTTGAAAGATTTTGAAAATCTTTGTGAAAAAGTTGAATAGTTTTGCTCAAAACAAGAAGATTTCTCTTCTTTTTAAGGTAAAGCACACTGAAACATACACTTCCCTTTTATTTAAAGATCGGGTTGCAATCTGACATTTGATTACAAACCATTGACTTGAGCTACAAAACTTGTGGAATGTTTTATTGATTAGCTCAAGACCGAAAAGAGTTCACTTTTCGTTTGTTAAGGAAAATGCACTGAAAACTAACATTTTCATTTTATTTAAAGCATCGGGTTGCAATCTGTATATGATAACAAACCATCTACATCGAACTAGACAACAACTTTTGGAACCCATTTAAGCACGGTGCTAACGGGTAACAAATTTTGAAAACCAAATGATAGTTTATGTCAAGTCGATTAAAAGAATGTGAGTTTCCAACGAGCTTGAAACCGTGTTTATATTTGAAAATAGCTCTCGCGAATCAAATGGAGATTAAAATTCCCTTTTTGATTTCCATTGATTTTTGTGAAACAAACGGTGTTTCATGTGAGTTTTAAATCTTGTAGACGAGGAAGATTTCCCATTTGGTTATTGTCAATTGATGAGACATTCCAAAATTTGTATGTTTGCAATCGATTTGAAAATCTTCCTTTCTTGTTTGATGGTTGAAGCAAGTCATTCTTGATTTGCACGAAAGCATTTTTGATTGGAAAATTGAAAGATTTTTCGAATGACTTTGCTAGGCCATCCACATTTGTTTTACCGGTGTAAAACGAGAGTGTGGAGTAACAAAAACTTGATTCTTTCCTTTGAAAGTACTTGTCTTAAAAACTCTTTTGTGAGAAGTAGATGCTTCAAAAGTTTGAGATTCCTTAATTGGACTCCACCATGTTTTACCGTGTAAAAAACGAGTAGTATGTTTTCAAAAGATTGATTTATTTTTCATTTTAACTGTTGGTCCTTAAAACCCTTATGAGGAGAAAATGTTTCAAAACTTTGATATTTCTTAGAAAACTTCCTATCTTTTTGTAAAGAATAGGTTGTAAACTGAGAAACCCTTTGTGAAAACGGTTTTGAAGATTCACCCGTGTGAACCTTTTCCGAAACACTTTCTTTAGGTTTTGAAGATTTTGAAACATTGATGTTCCATTTTTGCCGATTAAGAGAATCAAACTTCACTTTTAAAGCATTATATGAAGTCCTCAACTCATGATATTCTTTTTGACAAGAACGAATATCTTGAGATGCCAATTTTGATTCCAAATATGCAATTCGTTTTAAAAGCTGATCTTTTTCATTTTTAGGTAAAGACTGTGTAGTGACTGGTTTTGACAAACTCTTTTGCACATCAACTTTGGGAGTAAACCATGATTTTGAAATTTGAGAATTTATCAACAATTTATCAGCTGGTGGTTTTCCCAAAATTGAATGTTTATCAAACTTAGTTTGCACAGACTTTCCTTTCAGATTTTCCAATTGAGTTCTCAAATGATTAATTTCTTTCAAAAATTGATCCTTTTCAGCTTTAGAATCATCAACCTTACGAGCCAATTGTCGTTCAAGAACAGCTTTCGTTTTTTCAAGTTTTTCAAAATACGCCTCAAATTTGGCTGTTCTGTTCGACAATTCAAGCTTGACGTCATTAAAATCTTTTGTTTGTTGAGTTAAAACCTTTTCAAGCTCGAAAAACTTTGATGCAGGGCATGTTCGAGCTCCAACTCCTCTGGCTTAGCCGTCGGTTCTTCGGTCAACACGTGAAGTCAAGTGTTTAATTATTTTGAAGAGATTGAAGGGGAAAATGACAATTTATAATTGTCAATCTATCTTTTTTAATATTATTATTTTTGTTAAAGATATGTTTAGATTTTAGGAATTGATTTGTTTCTTTATTTGAAAGTCAAAGATTGTATTTGACTTTTTCTAGTCAAAGATTGTATTTGACTTTCTTACCCTATAAATGTAATAGGTTTAGGTGTTGAAAAATTATTAGATGATGAGTTTATAAAATAAGAGTGTTTCTCTTGAAGTCCCGGTTGGGCACCCTTTGATGGGTTATTGAATTCCTTGTTCTTTGTTCTTTGTGTGGTTTCTTGCATTCACCACAACGATAATCGCCATCATTTGGTATCAGAGCTGCTAGGTACGAATGGCCGGACATGTTCGTCATGGAAGACCCCCGAGGGGTGGTAATCGTAGAACGCCGCCTGAGGCAACGATCCAGATCCGTGCGATGTGGAAAGCCATTTGGTTACATAGCTCGTAGATTCGCCGACCGAGGCAACGACTCGACTAACCAATGAGGACCATGTGTCGTAGGGAATGAAGACCTCCTTACAAAAGTAAAGGAAATTCAAGACGGATTCCAAAATCAAGCTAACCGTAGAGTCGCCGCCTGAGGCAACGGCCACGTGAGTGAGGATGATGTCACTTCACCTTCAAGATCATCGAATGGTTGGCATGATGGAACGTGATTCTCCAAAGAGAAGCCGTGTTAAAGAAACGAAGGGGGGTTAGAAAGTTTCAGAGTTTGAGACTTGGAAGGATAAAACTCGAGGACGAGTTTTTTTCAAGAGGAGGGAGATGATGAGGCATTGTTTCGAGCTCCAACTCCTCTGCACTAGCCCTGATCGTTCTTCGTTCACAGTGAAGTCAAGTGTTTAATTATTTGAAGATGATTGAAGGGGAGAATGACAATTTATAATTGTCAATCTATCTTTTTTAATATTATTATTTTTGTTAAAGATATGTTTAGATTTTAGGAATTGATTTGTTTCTTTATTTGAAAGTCAAAGATTGTATTTGACTTTTTCTAGTCAAAGATTGTATTTGACTTTCTTACCCTATAAATGTAATAGGTTTAGGTGTTGAAAAATTATTAGATGATGAGTTTATAAAATAAGAGTGTTTTCTCTTGAAGTCCCGGTTGGGCACCCTTTGATGGGTTATTGAATTCCTTGTTCTTTGTTCTTTGTGTGGTTTCTTCCATTCACCACAATCATAACGCCATCAAACTTTGTTAGAAACTCACATTTGGCATTATCACAAACATTCTCCCCCGATTCTATGTTAAGTTCAGAAATATCCAACTGCTTCTTTTTCAAATATTCAATTTTTTCAAGAATGTTTTTGAACTTAGTTTCAGCAAATTCAAACAATTAAGACTTCAAATTTTCTGCCTCGTCTTATGTTACATTTGAAGTTTTTGTTTGGACCCGCGACTTTTTGATTGAATCAAACAAGGTTTTGTAAGTCAACTTCAAATGTTCATTCTCCTTAATTAATGACGCCACACGATATTCCAACTCAATGTTTCTCGTTTCAATCTCATCAAAATCATCCTTAACTTTGGCTTCATCACATTGATGTGTCTCAACTTTTGACCTTTGAACCGACTCAAACAAATCTTTATAAGTCTGTTTCAAATGAGCATTTTCGAGTTGTAATGATGCTATAAAATTCTTATTTTCTTTTTGCACTGTTTTCAAAGAATTATTTTCTCGAAACTTGTGTTGAAGTGCGAGTTCAAAAGCAATACACTTTGCCTCAGATTTTGACAAATCTTTTTCCAATTCAACAATTCTTTTTGACAATCCCTGAGTGACTTCAAATGAAACATCGTTTGACTCTTTTAAAATTCTTTCAATTTCATCATGTAACTCCTTATTCCTTATTTCCATACAAGAAGTTATGACAAGATTCTTGATATCTACAGTTAAGGATGCTTCTAAAAGTTAATCTTTCAACAAATCATTTTGATTCTCAATTTCATCAAGATAGATATCATTTTGCTCAAACACATCTTTCATTTCTTTTATATCCCTTTGAAATAGATTCTGAAAGGCTTCAAAATTGGTTTGCCACTCTCGAAGAATGTTTTTCACTTCAATACAAACATCAATTAACCTTTGTTCTTCTTTAGACGTATAGAAAATGCTTTCTCGTTTGCGATTCTTTTCAAGTAACCCAAGCAAATTTTTGTAATATTTGTCCATTTCAATCAAATTCACAAGCATTGGATTTGCACTAGGCATTGATGCCATGCTTGGTTTTGTCTTAGAAGGAAATTTCTCAGAAGATGTTTTTGAAACAGAAGATATACAAGATGATGAAAAATATGTTTGTTCAGCAGAACGCTCTTTTGAGGAACAAAGTCTTTATAAAGTTTGTTCAACTTTTCGTAATCGATTGGTTGAATCTTTAACTCTTGAATTTTTTCTCTTTTTGAAACTCATCATTTTAATTGACTCTTTTCAAGCATCCTCAAGATTTCCTCAGAAAGTAAACACATGCAAGTTGTTCATTATTATCAAAAGCTCAAAAGCACGATACAACTTAGGAATTTTAGCATAAGCTTGTGAAAGAACACAAGGACCTTTATATCCCACACTCGACTTATGTAAGTTGTCCTTAAAAGATTTTTGTTCACTTGTAAGCAACCGAAGTGTGTTAGTTGATCTGCCTATTTTACAAACAACGTTTTCAAGATCTTTGATTTTATCTTGTAACTGAATTAATATCATTAAGATATTTTCCTCTATGACACTTTGTTTTTGTTTGAAAATCGTTTGTGTCTTTTGAAGTAATTGAATCATTTCCTCGTTTGATCCCATTTTTTCTAATTTAATCACAATGAACGCAAGAAATTATTGACACTAATCCAAAAATTCAATCCAAAATGTTTAACCACTACTAAAAATACAACCAAAAATGTGAGTTTTACCAACTTTCCTATGATACAAAACACTCACCCGTAACCTTGTTATTTATTTCATTGTTTACTCTATCAACTATGGTAAACACAATATTTTAGCCCAAATCCAACAAACTCTTTTCACAGCCCAATCTCGTTTCCTTATTTTCGGTAGTAAAAGGCCCAACAACACTCAAAAATCATATATGAATACTCACTACTACTCTCACAACTCAAACCCTAACCCTAACACCACACATTCAGTCGCCTCACTCTTAAAAATCAAACACCAGACAAACACAAGTATACACATGCTTCCTTTTTTCTTTGATTCACTCAGTCACCACACAAACAAATTTATCTATCACTCCTCTCGCATCCAATCCTTCAAAACATATCACCAACCAAAATCATTTGACTCTTTTAATAACCCTTTTATTTTAACAACAAAAACAATTCGTCCCGTTGATATGTTATCTCGAATCAACACAAACAAAAATGGCTCCAATCTTTTTAAGATGACACGGGTAGGTTTGTTAGAATCGATTAATGTTTTTTGATATTGTTTAAATCGAAACATAAAGAGAGGTGGAACACACTTGTTCTTTTTCTTTCTTTTATGTTTTTCGTAAATTTAACAATAAGAGGTATGCTTCAAAAACGATCTATGAAGAGATTGAGCTTGAATCTTTTAAAGATTTTGATGAAGCATGAATCTAGGATCTTTCTTTTCCTTTGATCTTGTTATTTTCTGTGACTATGATACCGAAAGAAAAATTAAGATGAAAAACACTTATGTTTTTATCTTTCTTTTTACATTCGAAAATGAAACAAGAGGGTTAAGTCTTCAACATTCGATCTATGATGATGTCGCTTGTGTTTTGCGATGTAGTAAGAGAACACACTCTTCAATGTAAGACATGAAAAGAGAAGATCTGAGATCATCGATGTTGCTGAGACAGATTCGAGTTTATTGTTGTGAAGAGATTGAGATAGAAGATGTTGTGTTTTCAAGTTATGGATCTGTGATGAGTCTTACCGAGTTTGTTTTCTTTTTTAGTTTCGAGTTTGGGATCTGTTTACTACCAATTGTGTAAGACACTTGTTCTTGTTAGTTTCAAAAGATTTATTTTCCGAATATGTGTTCTTGGATCTGTGATGATAAAGAGAATAAAAAATCTGAGATCGAACACACACTCTTGAGGTTATATTACTTTGATCCGAGTTTGGTTTTTGTTCTTGATCCGAGTTTGAGGTTCTTGATTGAGTTTCCGAGTTTGATCTTACTGATTTTGGTTTCTTGAAAATGATTAAAGATCAGTGATGAAAATCACTTTTGTGTTTTAGATCTTTTAAGATCTTGAAAGAAATTGAAAACACAAAACATTGAGACTGAGATCTGTTGATATCTTCGATTTTCGTTCTTGTTTTCAAACTCGGTAAAAGTAATCGGATCTGAAACTCATTTACACAAAACACGTTTTTCAAAAACGTGTTGACTGTTGACCACCGAGTTTGACTGGTTCTACTGAATTTGACTTTACAACTGATTTTACTGATTTTGACTACTGATTTTGATTTTAAGCTCAAATAAGCAGATTTTAAACAAATTTAGCCACGATTCTTACGATTAAACCATAAGCAATCAATTTCAGTTGCATAGAACACAACTGAAATTAGCTCAATAGGCAAAAATAAGCTGTTTTGACTTGTTGGACAAAAAATAAGCAGATTTGACACGAAATAAGCACACGAAAATAAGCTAAAAATCAGTAATAATGACACAAAAACCAGAATAAGCACAACAGCGAATCAGGACCGAATAAGCACGAAATAAGCCCAAATAAGCTCGAAATAAGCTGCTGAAATAAGCTGTCAGAATAAGCTGTCGGAATAAGCTCTCCAAAACACCACTAAATCGCTCCTGCAGCTCTGATACCACTTGTTAGGTCTGAAAATCAGGATCAATAAGCAATAAAGTGTTTAGTCTAGAGAGAGAAAGTAGAGAGAGAAAGAGGGAGGAGGAGGATTAGAGAAAAGATTAGAATGAGATTAAGAAACACCTAGAGACACTAGAAGACACACCTCATAAATGAGGTGGTGGAGGGGTATTTATACCCTTTTACAATGAATGACCATGGAGCCCTTGTCTTCTAGACATTTACAATTTAGCCCCTTTGACTTATAGTCTTTGACTATTTACCATCTACCTAACCTATTACACAATAATATTTCATTATTTATTACAAGACATTTATCTCAATAAGATCGTCACTTTTATCAATCCTAACAGGTACAGAAACTGAAGAAGGCCCTTGGTTGGAGCTTCAGTTCAGCTTCGTTGACAATTCTAAGATGAACGTAGTCTATCTCCTTAACAGAAGCTGAAACGTGTTGTTTCACTTCTAAAATGTTTACAAAGCGGGAAAAAGATTGATTTATGTCAAAAGGAATAAAGCAATCTCTTTGAGAAATGTTACTTTTAAAGTTGGTATAGAAGTACATCAACTTTCCTTAAAGGACTGTAGTTGGGACTATAAAGCATGTGTACATTAAATGGTAGCTCAACCAACCATTTAATGCTTGACATATGTATTAGGTTAACTTGTAAACCCTAATCCCTTTTCTTATAAAAGGAAAGGGATTCCCAGTAAATGTTATATCTTCCAATTAATGTGACACACATTGAAGAGTTTATTTATCTCTCAAACAAACTGACTCATACTACTGAAAGTTGAAGCTTCAGTTTAGTCATAACAAGTTTGTTTTCTTATCTCTCATAACTTTGGTTAGAGAATAATTTCGAAGGAGATAACACCCCAATTGTCATTCAACCGCCTTGTTATTCCGCAAGCAAGGTGTGTCATAGATTCTTTATTTGATTCTAATAAAAGTCTATATGTTGAAAAGTACTACTGTGTGTTTTAAATTTGTTCTTTATATTGCTTATATATATTTGTTTAAAACTCACTTCATTGCCATGGAATGTGATTAAGTCTAAATTGATAAACTTTATATCACATTCCTAGGGACCAACAAGAATGACAACTCATTTGGTGAAGCACATGTATTTCTATTTGTAAGAGTATCAGGTGTAGTTAGTTAGGTCTAGACCTAAAGAGGTTGCAACGTCGTGTTACTTTAGCAATTTTTCCTTTCACTTTCCTTAAAGCACTGGGTGCAATAGCAAGGGTGGATCGTCAAATCGAGGTGGCTCTCGCCAAACCTTCTCCACTACACTAGGTAACCACCTCGTTAAAAAAATTCGTCAAATATTTGGCTTACGCAAAATGGGAGAAATGTGCATTTTTGGTTTTTCTTTCTTATCTAATTGGGTTTTGACAGTGTGTGAGTGTGTGTTTTCATTATGTGTGTGTTGAGAAAGACCATGAAGTGTTTAGTGAATGAAGAAGCTGGTATTTTTTAGTGATTAAGTTGTTATTTTATGCTTTTTACTTATATTTTTTATGTAATTTATACTTTTATTTTAATTAATGAAATTTAGTTGGTTTGAAAAGAATCGAGAAAATAAAACGGTGAGCCTCAAAAGTGGGTATCTAGCTTAAATTATCAGAGAGGGTGTTTTGGGTGAGTGAGTGAAAGGTAAGTGAAAATGCAAAAAACTGAGGTGGTGCGTTGGCTTAAGTTACTCAAGCCAAAACTTACTTTTGGTACACACCATTTTATTTTCTATTACATTTTTATAAACAAACTAATTTTTCATTCATTAAAAAAATACAAATTACAATCCAAATATTAAAAACTACGAAAAAATAAAAATACATAAAGTTATCAATAAAATAATTGTGTTGTTGTCAAAGATGATTCATAATATATTTTGTTGGATATTTTTATCACCTTTTGCAAATTGCCCATGCCATGCTTTCGAACAATTTGTCCATTCACAATAGATACAATTAATGCTTCCAAGAATTCCTCGAAACCCATGAACCCTTATGTGTAGGATATACCTTTTGAATGTCATTAAAGTCTAGTTTCCTTAAAACCTCAAGCGTATGTGTTCATGTATGTGCCGGACATCCTGTGCTGGATGATTCGCTGCCCGAAGAAAATAGCTGGACAACACACTAAGGTACATCAGAAAACAACACAAACAGGGTCCTTATCCAATAAATATTGTCATTACAAAAGATTAAAACCTGACCACCCGACTGCAGCGCTGGCCGAGCATCTCGGAAACACTAAGCCATTGAGGGCCCACCTACCAGCCTTATGACACGTGTCAGGTCAACGCCATTAGGAACACATCTTTGGGGTAGTAAAAATGCCCCAAAGGCATTCATTACATTTCAACTGTTTTTTCTAACAACCATACTTATTTCACACATATCACCTCGCTCATTCTCACGCCGAAGCTTGGTCTCGAGTTCAAACCTGGGACGAGGCTAACGCGTGATTTTCTTTGTACGTAGGGAACAAGGAAGGAACTACGCATACTATAGAAAATCGTTCAGCCCATCTAGGATCGTTTTACAGATAATATTGAACACGCAGCTGATGATGATTGCAAGGAAAAAGAGGTAAAGTAATTAAAGTCAAGCATACACATTATCATTTATAAGATACACATTAATTATCTGGTGCATCACACTTTAAATATTTGGTGCATCAGCGTTGTTTTTTACTGCATTATGTTTCACTTTATATAGGATTAGATTCTTACCTTTTTAGTTTTTGTTAAGATCTTTAGCCCATCTAGGATTAGTTTTACGAATAACATTAATACGCAGCGGAATAAACAAGAACAAAAATGCTATTCAACAAGGTTTTCTTTATTCATATTAATAAACTATAAACTATTCGACTTTAATCAGTCGACTATGCTATCTAGATAACTAACTACTAATAAGCTAACTATTAGACTCTCATTGGAGAGATCTAACTATGATGGATGCATAAACTACATACCTTAAACCTCCTTTTATAGTATAAGGAGTCAAGGTTTACATGGAAACTAATAATGATAATAATGATAAAATCAATTAGTATTCTTTGACCAAATTATTATCTTTGACCAAATCATTATCTTTGACCAATTATTCAATCATTATCTTTGACCAAATCTTTCAATTCTTATCTTTTGTAGTATTCTTTGACTACAACTTTGGTCCTTCATGTTTCCATCTTGTTTCATTCGTGTTTTGTCTTATCAACTGAAAATATAATTCCCAACAATCTTCCCCTAGTTGATAATGACAAAACCCAATAAGCACGAACTTCCCCTGAAGTTAATATACGAATGAAACTTCTTCCCCTTTTTGTTATAATCAAGTAGGGGTCTTCAGTAGATATGCAACCTGCAGATGGTTAAACATTTAATCAATAAGCTTCCCCTGAAAGTATGCTAACCATCTCTTGAATCTCGAACTCAGTAGGCTCTATGTAGTGATCACTGATGAAGAAAATAGAGTATAACGAATTTGATGAAGAAGTTGAATCTTCCAAGCTTGTGCCTTATATCTTGTACTATCCACGACGTTGAACTCATACTCCTAATGTATAAGCAGACCGCAATCTCTTTGACAAAATCCTCATTCTCTATAATGAGACACTGAGCACAATAACGTAACTCCTTCAAGTGATAGCGAATGTGAGCATTGAGCACCTTAAGAAAAATCACACATTCCTAGATTTTGCAAGTCTTCGTCACCATACAAAACAAACAAGTTACCTCCTGCTAAAAGGTATGATAAGAACACGCATCTGTGAAACTCAACTACAACATCAAATAAGAAATATTCAATTGTCTTCATAATCACCTCTTCAATAAATCTCCAAACCGAGCCATAAAATAAATAAGAATAAACTGAATAAAATCCAGTTCTATCCGAGATCCAAATCCATCCAAGAAACAAACATGTGTGTCGTCTTCAATCACCAATGAAAACCTTATAGATCCTAGATATCAAGAGCAACCCGCTCTGATACCAATTGTAAAACCACGATCTAGCCATCTAGGATATAATAACAATGATTAACAAACACGCAGCGGAATAATTAAGAACACGATCATTGTTATGAACAAGGTTTTCTTATTCATAAGACTACTAATAAACTAATAAGCACATAGATGATTCATGACTCATCTATGGCTAACTACAACTATTACACGACACACGCTCTATGCGTTTCTAGACTCTCATTGGAGAAGTCTACTATGAATGGATAATCAAACTATTCACCCTACCTCTCTTTATATACTAG
Organism: Tanacetum coccineum; assembly: GCA_026074375.1. Lineage (NCBI taxonomy): Eukaryota > Viridiplantae > Streptophyta > Magnoliopsida > Asterales > Asteraceae > Tanacetum > Tanacetum coccineum. Next base: position 4,499 of record BQNB010127837.1, on the reverse strand, counting down.
AGAGGCTAGGGTTTACAAGAAAACCTTAGTCAAACATATCATAATGTTGATTTTGTAACTTCCAATCATCATTAATGTTTTAGTCAAAGTCCAACATGTCATATTAATGTTGATTTTGTAACTTCCAATCAACATTAATGTTTTAGTCAAAGTCCAACATATCATATTAAGTCCTTCTTGTTTCATTTATCTTCATATAAGCATATGTAGTTTTGTAATCATCAAATCTTAGATCCCAACAAAAAGTTAGGACAAAATAAGCTAATAAGATGAAAACCCTTTTAGAAAAATAAGCTATTTTGAAAACTATATTTTGTAAAAACTAGATTCAATCTAATAAGCTATTTTTGAAAACTATATGTAAAACAAATTAAATAGCTAATAAGCTATTAAAACTTATTTCGAAAAATGGAATAAGATTAAAAGCTTATAAATAAGCCGAGACTTAGAATAAGCTCGTGGTACCCTTATGTATTCGAAACGTGCGATACAAAAAAGTCTAGCAATATTCACCGCATGCAGCGTAACGCCACACGCAGTAAAGTACAAAACTGGGGGGACTTGATGACGTATAACGGGTATGACAGGCTTTTGGGCCTGGGCCGTACCATTACAGCTGGGCTCTGACCCAACAAATCAAATAATAAGTATAACGGGTTGAGGTTAAGCCCAAGACTACACTAGCGCGGCCCGAATACAACAAGACGAACGCGGATCGGTTATAAGCCGCTTTCGTAGGCCATCCGCGAACCAGCTAGTGTCTGCGGAAGGGAATCCGTGTCCGCGGTAACGATTACTGCGAATCCTTGCCCGACAAAGGTTTCACTCTGGCAGTTACGATTATAGGCGAAATACTAGGAAAACCTAGTACTAGACTCCCCTATAAAAGGAGTCCTCTGACACACCGAAAGGTACAACTTTCTTTGACTCCTAAATACACACACATACTTCTAACAACATGAATTCTTACTCTCATGCCGGAGTCTAATCGTGAGGTCTGTCCCCACGGTAAGGCTAACGGTTTACTCTCACTTGTGCAAGAAATCATCTCAATCACTTCGTTTAGTACAAGATCTAATCTGAGAAGAGCTTGAAGGTCCAGCCCAACAAGCGATCTAAGCCCGTCTCACAACCCGTTACATATTTTGTACTAACATATATGTTATGGGCAAAACTAATGTCCCTAACAAACTACATAAACTAATGTGTGTAAATGTGTATGATCCGGGAAAATACTAACGTGCTTATTGTCACATGCATGTTTATACGCATCCACCGTTACATGCATGTTTATTTTATAAATCTGCAATACATGAATTTGTAGTATATTCTTTTTGTGTTATAATAATTTAGCGTGGCACTAACGTTGCGTTCTCGAGTTTTAAACCATACGAAAAGAAAGTAAAAGAAAAGAAAAGAAAGGTAAAGGAAAGAAAAATTTAAGTAGTTAGTAAAAATATTTGTGTTCTTGAGTTGAAGGAAAAGAAAGGAAAAAAGTTGATTGAATTACAATTATACCTATGTTTGAGAGGTTTCAAGTTAAAAAAATATGGTTAATTATGTCTTTTAACATGTAAAAGATTACTTTCCTTCCATTTCCTCCCATTTTTGGGAGGAAAGTTTTAGTCAAAAATTTCCTTTCATTTTCCTTCTTTTCCTTTCTTTTTCTTCCTTAAAAAAACTCAAGAACACAAATTTACTTCAATTTTCTTTCTTTTCCTTTATTTTTCCTTCAAAATTGAACTCGATAACACAGAGTAAGGGTGGGGAGGAGGTTATTTTAGTTATTGAACTTGTTCAGAGCTCTTATGCTTCTTTAGTGAGCATTGAAAAATTAGCATTCCTATAAAATAGTCAAAGTCCACCGCTCTTTTGCCCATCGACACCAAATAATCAAAATGCTTATTGCTCACCGCTCCAAAAAGCTCCACACCGCTCTTCCCAAACACAACCATATCTATAAAATTATAGAAAAGCTTTATAAACAAGCAAATTATGATTATAAGTTATAATATAATATAATACGAAAATATTAATTGACGTTTTAAGTTAGTTTTAACATTATTTTAACTAACATTAGTCATCATCAATTCAAATTGCCAATTAAACATAAAAAGGTTTATGAAAAGAAAAACTTTTGTTAGAATTTTTTTTTAAAAGTCATGACCCGGCGGGTTTGATCAAACTGGGTCAACTCGTGTCAATGAAAAACCGACGGTTCAATCCGGTTCTTAAACAAGCAAGAACCCGGTCACATTCGGCCCGGTCTCCGAGCCGGTTCACGGTTCAACCGGCCGAGTCAACCCGGGTTTTAAAACATTGGTTTTGTTAATAATAACTTTAAAAGTATATATTATAAGAGATTTTTAAAAAGATTTTAAAAAATTATAAAGCTTTATATCTTGTTTTAACCATAATGAGAGATCATTTTAAATATACATGACATAAAAAGATCTTAGTTTTTAAATTCATTCATTAATTAAACACAATTAATGCATGTGATGTAGAATAACAACATATTTTTACCATAGTGAGAACAAGTAGGTATACCCGCGCTTTGCTGCGGAACGGTTAGGAGAGAAGCGCGGGGTTAGCTCTGTTAATATTCATAAAAA
>BQNB010127835.1:0-14848 GCA_026074375.1 Tanacetum coccineum | reverse complement strand
AACTTAGTACTGCCAGACTTAACTTAGTACTGCCAAAACTAACTAATACTACCAGACTTAACTGTTATACTACCAGTATTAACTCTTTTACAATCTATTTCCCAACATGGGTCGACACAACATATAACCATGGGTAAAGTTTTATAAAAACTTTGAGCATTGGATATAAACATAGGTATTTGTTGAAGCGTAGAAAAGTTTTGGTGGTTCCGGGTATGCCTAAACGTATTTTATCGCGAAACTTAAACACTTTACGCAACCAATAAAAATAAAATGAACAAAGTTAATAATTATCCTCAAAATAATTACTTAACACTTTCTTGATGTAAACATTTAATTGTTTGATGCCCGTTTACATTGAACGATAATTTTTAGCTTACTCGATTTAACTTAACGATTTAAAATTAAAAGCAAACGCGTAGAATACTAAAAATAAATAGTGAAATAATAGACATCGTAAATGACCCTAAAACACGGGGTGTTATAACCACACAGAACATTGCCATGCCAAACACAGTACATGCAAGTAAATCAACACATAATATTCACATAGCAGTCATAATCACATATCTTGTCCCAAAAACAAAACCACATTTCGCACAGATCAATTCAAAACATTTCAAAACACATTTGATTATCATTTTCCCCCAACAGAAAAACCAGTAAAAAAGTGGGGCTACGAGAACTCACCTCAATCAAGTCTTTAGCAACCAAATCTCAATCACACAAGCAAATGCAACGACGCCCGCACACGACCTAGTTCAGTTAACGTCCCAATTTAATCACCAATTTCTAAAACAATCTTCACGTTTGATGCATAGAGTTTAGACGCGTTGTACAATTACCCAAAATAGTTTAGTGATGGTTGACGATATATATCCATAAGTATATCAATTTCATTACTCGGTAATACATACTTATACTATTTAAGGTAAATAGACAAGTAATATATATAAATATTTATAATTAATAATTATAAATATATCTCGACAAGTCCATTCGGTAACCTTAGTCACTCCAAAATAATCATAACACGGTTGATAATGAAACGTTTTCTCATAATAAACATATCCGTGAAGTTTTGAGAAAAAATATATTTTTTATCTTTTAGTGAATTTATTAAATGAATAAAATAATTAAATATTATTTAAAATCAAAAATCATGTTTTTAGGAAAAAAATTTAAGTATAAACTTTTTACAAAATTTCAACATGACCCGTACGCTCATACAACGTTTTCCAAGGTTTCAAACCTCATTTTCAACACCTTTCATAAATTCGACACTTTTCGACAAAATTCCAAAATCTCAAATCTTTAACGTTTACTAAAACGTTTTTCCCAAAGTATCGTTCAATATCACTTCGTAAATACATTTTCACTTGCAAAAGTCCGACAAAACTCTCATATCAACTAAATATCGCTTATTGGGCTTTAAGGCCCAACAAGAGTCCATTAAGACTTTTATAAGTCCAAAATACGATCCAAGTCCAAAATCAAGGTCCATTTACATATATAAGTATATACTTATAAGTAGAAAATAATCCGGACCACAATAAGCCCTCCCATTAAGCCACGACTTAAATAGACTTATTGGGCCGTGAGCCCATGTGCTCAAAAATACATATATTAAGCTTTAAAAAATAAGCTAGTAAGCTACGTATCGCCTTTGGTTACTACCATAAGCCTCAAAAATAATCCACAACATACGCCATAACACAAAAATAATCAAAATCATTTTCCTAGTGATTTTGGGAAACATTTCGTGGCATATAAGCCCAAATAAGCCAAGAAATAGGTTTAAAATAAGCCTGAATAAGCCATACAAGCTATTATAAAAAATAAGCTATCTAGCAACATATATTATTCAACCATCACGACCACAACATCAAAACTACAAAAACCCTCTTTTTCTTTTTACCATACACGAACCAAACACCACCCTTTTTATTTATTTCGCTTTCAAAAATCGATTTTCACAATGATCAACTTGTACAACTAACATCTATGCATCAAAATAAACTCAAAAGGACAAACAAAATTTAAATTTAAAAACTTACAAGAAAATCTTTAAATTTGTAGATCTCGACAGGAACTGGACAACCCAAACGTTGTTTAAATGAATACCCAAACACTCTTATCAACCCGGAATAACACGTTCTTGATCAAAGTTGGAAAACTGTGGTGGTTTGTGGTGGTTGGGTGGCAGACAAAACACACACACATACCTATGTGTGTGTTTTATTTTTTTTTGAAATGAAAAGAATGAGTGAAATTGTCTAGTAAATGGTATATATGTGTACATCTTGGGACATGTTAGCTAAATTTAAGCCTCCTTGTCCCCTTATCCTCCCCTGACCGGTTATGGCATCCTATGGGGTGTCGGGTCTTTCTTTTCGTGTCGAAATCACTTAAAAGCTCATAAAACTCAACCGTAAAATACCCCCAAAGTTACTTAGCATTTTTATTCACTTTAAAAATAATTTTCCATTAACCTAGAGTATTCACATGACATATTTTCACTTTACACCCTTCAAACTCATTTTGACATTAACGGACGTGTCGGACTCGTTTTTCGGCATTTCTCACAAATTCACATGTCAAACCACCCGGAATACAAATAACACAATAATACCTTCCAAAAGGGATTATTAATCACAATAAACCATAATTTATCATATATCTCATAAAATTACCATAATTCTCATAAAAATCACCACCGTCAACACGGTACAAAATTTGAATAAACTGACAAAAGTCAAATAGTCAAAGAACTATAAATGAAATATTCAGAACACAAAAAGGGCAAAGGTTACAGCTGGAGAGAGGTACTGCCACCATCGTGTAACCTGCTAGTTTACGTTTGTGATAATCGATAAATATGGACGAGAGTGTCTTTGTCACTTCGTCGAATAAGGTTGCAATAACCACGGTTCCCCGTTAATCAGTATAAATACTGCATGTGATCCGATAGAATTCATTTGAATCTTCTTGGCAGGGTTTCACAGCTGCACTAGCTGTTCTCGTTACTGGAGCGTCTCAAAGCAGACAACACGGTAAGAGTGAATCGGTTTATGTTGATTGAGCGATTGAGTATGGGATTGAGGTATAGCCGTACCACCGTTTTAACCTGCAGGTTTTATGTAGTAAAAAGCGAGAAAATTGATTTTAAAAATCAATCGACGTTGTCAATCGTTAAAGAGTTTTTTGTAACACATCGAGAGTGTCATGTTTTTTTTATCAAAATTCATCCAACCGTCAATTCATTTACTGGACCAAATCAATATCCATTGTCACCAATTTTGATTCATATAGAATCCCTTCGCAAGTCACCTACGCAAGTGCGTTTGATGATGACCCTGGAAGAATTCCCATTCGTCATGTGAATACGAAAGAGTATCACTCGAATTTCTGGAAATTATCACAATGATATTGCGTAGGACTCTTTGATAACAGCTTGTGAACCTGATGATTTTCAATCAATGGTTTGAAATGGAATGTGTCCTAACGAGATTTTGATTGATCTCTTGGCTCTAGACTCGATTAGTGCATTTTGGTTTTAGTACTCGGAGGCTGGAGCATATTGCCACCTATTCAATATCAACGATCTCGGAATGAGATGTCAATAGATAACGTGTGTATCTCCGTGACAAATGAGACAAGTTTCTGTTGAGAGAAACCCGAATGGCTGGGAAGGGTTGTGCACATTTGCATCACTTGTCCATGATGTCGTTTTTCAATGTCACAGATCAACTTGTGATCTGACAGCATATGTATTGACTCCGGTTCAGCCTTAATTGTGTGGATGCTTTCCCCTTTTTTACGCCCTTTATCCATACATTTCTTTTTTATTCTTCAACGCCTTCAATGCTTACCAGGACGTCATTACTACACCTTGTTTGTGATTGTTCCAGTGTTAGTCTCAAGCTTAGTCGCATTTTTCCCAAAAACATTCATCTCCAATCATACATAAAGGACTGCTATTTCTAACTTTGATTATCCTTGGTAGATCCTCCGTTCTGGTGATCAAAGGATAGATTCCTAACCTAACACCTTATGACCTTCAGAATCGTCGTGAAATATGATGTTGTTGGTAAGAAGATCAACCATAAAACCTTTTCTTCAGCACATTGATTCGAATAGATCATAATCATATTTTAAATACATTTTCTCCCTTATTTCAATAATAAACACTTAGTTTTTGAAATACCTTGTATTAAAAATATGTCTTGAAAATCTGTGGGAGAAAATATGGTTGGCCACATGAATGGTTTGGAACATTTTGATAATGTTTGATACATAAGAAGTGGTCGTTGATGATGTATCCCAAGAACATTAAAACTTTGTTATACGAAAAACTCCCCTCAAAAAATTGGACCAATTGAAAAATTGTTGTCTTTGAAAACACTGTGAGGGTTGGAGCGTTGAACAACAAATTTTGAAAGATTTATGAATTGTCATCAAAAAATTCTTGAAAAATTATGTTCAACTTTTTTGAAAAACCAGATGTTAGAGGACTTCTCTTCTAACGGTAAGGGTAAGCGCACTTAAACGTACACTATCCTTTTTCTTGAGCTAAAAACATTGAATGTCTTGTAAGAACAGCTCAAGACCAAGAAGTTCAATTCTCGTTGTGAAAGGAATAAGTTATAAACCTTGCTTTATTTGAAGTCCGGGTATTGTACTGACATTGCACATAACCTTAGAATATTATAAAAAAAAAGAAATGATATGTATTGAAACTAATTTCAACTCTCGCTCGGAACTTTCATTTCCACACCCTGTCAATTGTTACTCGACATTTCAAAGCACGTAAAGTTTATCGATTCAAGAGACATGTCCGAGAAGAATCTTTTTGGAAATTTTTCTGATTTCAGATTTTGTATTTTCTTTTTAGTTTATATTTTTTTTAATTTGCCTTCTCAAAAATATTTACATGGTGAAGTTTGATGATGATATCACAAGCAGTTCATTTGTCATAACCTCCATTTGCAGCTTGGAGTCAAACATCTCATACCAATCCTTCTGACAAATACTTAAACCGATCCTCAGGAGGGCTTTCGTAAACATGTTCAGCTAATTGGTATTCAGTTCAGACAAAATATAATTCAATTTATACCATTTTTCAACTTGTTCCTTTATGAAAGTATACCGAGTATGGGATGTGCTTGTCGCGAAGTTGTACGGGATTGCATGAGATGTGCTATGGCTGACTGAGAGTCGCAATACAACGTATTTTTGTTGTAGTTGAAGCCATAATTCTTGAAGTTGTGTCCTCATCCACATTACTTAGCATCACTTCAGATAACGCATTTACTCTGCTTCTGCCTGAAGACATTGCAGTGCAGTTTTGTTTTTCTTTGGACATCCAGCTTACAAGTATCACCTAGGAACTGTAATCCCTCCAGAAGTGCATTATATATCCGAGTATCAAGCACCCGGCAATGATCAGCGTCTGAAAATGCTTGTTAGTTCAAAGCCAAAATCCTTTGGAGACCAGAGTCCCATTTAATGGTACCCTTTAGGTAATTAAAGATTCTTTTAACCTCCTTGAGTTGCTTTGAGTTTGGTCTGCTTGATAACGTTGCACAATAGCAGACTGCTGCACTAAGTCTGGTCTACTAGAGATGTCAAGTACATAATGACCCAATTTTACTACGATAACAGATTGGTCTACGGTCCTCCACTCAAATCTAACATCTAGTTTGGGTTTTGTACCTATGTGTACCAATGGAGTGACAGTTGTCCATATTATGCTTTTTCAGAATTTCTAAAGCGTACTTGGCCTGATTGATAAAAATACCTTTTGGGGACTGGTGGATCTGAAGTCTTAAAAGAATTTCATCTCTCCCATTAAGGACATTTCAAATCTACTGTGCATTAATTTTTCAAATCGTTTGTGAAATTGAGTTTGAGCTACTTGTATATGTTTTAACAAAATAAGTGTTTAAATATTATTAACATTTTAACATTTTTCATTTGGTTAAACATTTTTTTTGAAATATTTTAGACACACAAAATAGACATGTGAGTATGTGCCTAAACGCCTCCTCCTCAAAAATTGATTCACTTATAAGAAATGATTCGACTTTTGAAAGATGCATGAGTAGGGAGTGTCGAACACACAATTTTGAAAGATTTTAAAGAATCTTGTAAGAAATTCTTGAAAAATTATGTTCCACTTGTTTTGAAAAACCAATGTTACTTGAGCTCAAAAGTCTTTGAATGTCATTTAAATTGACTTTTTGTGTCAACTCAAGTCCGAGAAGTTGTTATCTTCTTGTTGTGAGGATAAATGTACATGATTGTATACTTTCCTTTATTAAAGACCGGGTTGTTATCTATTATTTAATAACAAGCCATTGACTTGAGCTACAAAACTTTAAATGTTTTGTTGAATAGCTCAAGACCGAAAAGATTTCTCTTTTTGTTGTTAAGGATAAATACACTGAAGCGTACATTTTCCTTTTCTTTGAAGAACGGGTTATTATCTGACATTTAAACTTTAGAAGGAACCAATATAGCAAGTTTTTTTTGAAGCCGAACGAGACCACCAATCTAGAAGAAGAACTAGTCACATTCCTTTGTAAACCAAACTAGTCACATTCCTTTGTAAACCAAACTAGTCACATTCCTTTGTAAACCGAACAAGTCAGAAGCCGAACTAGTCACATTCCTTTCTAAACCAAACTAGTCATTTTAGAAGGAACCGAACTAGTCACTTTTCTATTGCAACCAATCTATCGTCTACCATTTTGAAACCGATCTAGTCATTTGTGATTGAAGACCCGAACTAGTCAAAAATCTTGAGACCCGATCTAGTCATTTGTTCAAGACCCGAACTAGTCTCATTTGATTCGGTTTTTCGATTTTGAGTGTCGGTTAGCTTCGGAACTTCTAACATATACCATTGTGATCGTGACTCATTTTTGATCGACGTGGTATATTTACTTTTAACCGACGATAACCGTATCATCCCGTACGATTAAAAGAACACACGTTGCATTTTTTATCTTTTCAAATCGTAGAAGAAGCAAAACAAGAGGGAATTTTTTCATTTACTAACTAAATTTGGAAAAGTTCACATGCAGTCCTTGAGATTAAAGTAAATTTCAAAGTTAGTCCCTTCTTGTTTATCAACCCTCCATGTTGAAACAAGTTTACACCGTTAGTCCTTCTTTCGACTAAATCTCACCGTTTGTCATTTTAAGCTCACCGATCGTTAACAAAAGCTCACGTACTTCATGTTCAACAACGATTTCACCAACAACAATTTTTTATTCATGGTTTCTTCTTGATTTGGTAAAATCTCGTAATAGTCAATTCTTTTTACGGTTTAAGTCATAGAATTGTAAAATCCCGTGAATGTTAATTGATTTTAACAACACAACAAAGACGATACATAACACTAAAAATGATCCGAATAAGATTCACTACAACGTCAAAACGGCTAATGATTCGGATTAAGATGACAAGTGATCACGAAGTTGATTTGGTATCCCTTATTTGAGATTGAAGTGGGTTTCACGAAGGTGTCTACTTATTTCATCATCGAGACTTCCTTCTATTTTTCTACCCATTTTCTTCAAACCTTATCTATCGATTGATGACTTGCTTGGACGTATACAGCTATGGTTGAGACTTGGATTATCTAGTTATTTCCTGATGTAAGGAGTTACATTGTAGTGCTCATAGGTTATAGCTATCACTTAAAGGAGTTTGTTAGCCTCAATTTATTGAGTCGAACAAGGAAGTTCGGTCACTCTACGATAGAGCTTCGGTCTTTAATTAGTTAATGTTGTAATAGGTTAACTTAGGCAAATAATGTGTAGTGACTTGGTTTTGACAAATCGTTATTCACATCAACTTGGGAGGCAAACCGTGGTTTTGAAATTCTAGGTCGTTCAGACTTAAACGTAGTCGGTTGTCTAACAACTGATTGGTTTCTATGTGGTTGTAAAACCGGTTTCCCTAAGATTGATGATTTTGCAAACTTAGTATTCACACTATTTCCTGTTAATTTTCTTAACTCATTTTTTAATGCTGCAATTGCAAATCCTTTATCCTAAAGTTGAGCTTTGAACTCAGCATTTTGAGCAATCAAAGAAGTTGTGTGTTCTATAGTCTTAGCTCTCGTTGTCTTGATAGAATCATACAGTTCTTTGTAATGCCTTTTTAAAGTCTCATTTTCCTTAAGTAATTTAGCCACTTTACGTTCCAATTGGATGTTTATTGTTTCAATTACATCTATGTCATGTTTAATCTTGGCTTCATTACTTTTTACTTTTGAAAATTAACCATGTTGCCCTTCTTTTAAAACTTAATTTTGATATTTAAGTTCAAGATTAACACAATGTGCTTCCATTCTTAAAAAATCCTTTTTGTATTGGGCATACCAAAAAAAAAAAAAACAAAACAAAAAAAAAAAAAAAAAAAAAAAAAAAAAAAAAACCTAAAAAAAAAAAAAAAAAAAAAAAACAAAAAAAAAAAAAAAAAAAAAACAGGTCTTTTTAAGACAAATATTTTCAGATTCGAGGGATTGATTTGAGAGTTTAGTTGTCTGGTTATCAGTTAATTTAGCAGGCAAAGGACATGTGTCATGACATTGTTCAGCATTCTGGTCAACCTCTCCTTCATTATTGAATTCAGGTTGCTCAGTATGCTATTGTCCTGTAGCAAAGACATTGATTTCAACAGTCGTTTGTCTAATCAGCATTTGCTTTTTCATCATTATTATGGGTTTATTATCAGCATGTGCATCATTCCCTGATCTGCTGCTTGTATCCTGCTCTTTTGATTCTGTCCTACTGCTTTCTGTGTTCAACCAAACTAGCATTCAATTGCTTTAATCGTATCATCCTTTTCCACACTTTGTGGTCTGCATCTATCTGTCATTCACCCTGCTATCATACTCTTGTTTATGATGTGTTCTTTCATCAATTGACTTCTTAATAGATTCCATATGTTGGATCAGTGTGTCACAGAATTCTAGAATCTCGAGTTGAGTGTATTGTAGAAAGTAGTTGTGTCTCATTACAACATATTCATCATCCAAATAAATATGTGACTTGATGAACATCTAAAACTGTGTCTCGAGTACTTTAAAAGCAGCCATGGATCTAAAAAAAAATATTCTTGAAATTCTTCGTTGTCAAGTTGCTTTTCTAGTTGATCCATGTTTAGGAACATTGTGCTTGTGAAAGTCTCTACATCTTGACCAAAGAGTGTCGCAAATGCACGTTTGAATCCAGACTCAGTTCGAGTTCCTTTTAAGTCGTTGTTTGAAAGAAGCTTGAGGTGTGAATGAAATTGTCGAAAAGATACCATGCAACTTTCTTTTGTTTTGTCTTGAATTTGTTGCATTTTTTGTTCTTCTGAATTCGAACACGAAGATAAAGTATCTTTCATTTCCATTGTACCATGAATTATGAAGTGAAAATAATTTGTAGGATCTTAAGCAGTTAAAGTGATTGTTGTTGTGGATTGATATCAATTAACGTTCACGGAATTTTACAAATCTATGATTTAAACCGAGAAAAGAAATGAAATCTTTTGCGGGATTTTACAAAATCAAGAAGAAACCGTGAAACAATTAATGATATTGATGTGAAAGAGTTGTTGTCGTTGAGAACCTTGAGCTTTTATTTATGTTTGATGAGCGAAAACGTATGAACGGTGCAACAACTTTCAACTTATAATATGATTAATGGTTGATCAAAACTTCCGTAAGGGGACAAACGGTGCAATCACGATTCACTTTTGAGGACTAACAAGCTGTTTATGAGAACTAAGGACTAACGGTGTAAAGTAGTTTCAATAATGAGGGTTAATGAACAAAGTAAGGATGAATGGTGAATTTATCTTAGAGTCCAGGGGCTGAATTTGCAAAATTCTAATTTTAATTAATAAAACACGTTTTCCCTCCAAATAGTATCTTCCCTGTTTCAAATTTTCATATAAGTAACGAGTGGTTTTTAACTTCTTGCGGGATTAAATCTTTATCGTCGATAGAAAATAAATATACCACGATGATCTACGAATAACCGTGATCGAGATAGAATAGGTTAGAAGACTCGCGAGCAACCAAAGCACGAAGCCGAAAAAACCTAAAATTACACGAAACGAACACGTTTAACCATGTTATGCTTATGTCTAAATCATTTTCGAGTTGTATAAATCGTCCTAGTCACTACGTATAACTCGCTTGATGCTTGGAACGGTATAACTCGCCTAAGCAAAACGTATAACTTGCCATCACTCAAACGTGTATAGTTCACCTGACCTCAAACATGTATAGTTCGCCTAACCTCAAACATGTATAGTTCGCCTACACTCAAGCATGTATAAATTCGACCTTTCTTGTACTATAACTCGCCTGATCACAGCCGTTATACTTCGCCTAGTTAATTGTATATTCGCCCTTCGTTGGCCTCACTGCTATAACTTGCATGTTTTGTTCACAATGTATAACTCGCCTATGATGTGGCATTGTGCACCCTATGCTCTTATGTATAAATCGCCTGTGTCTTGTATGAATTCTATCTGATCAAATGTGTACATCCGGGACTTAGTTGACTTTGATGTTACCATGTCAACTTCCAGGGGGAAGTAGTGTAGACTACTTGTTATTAGTATGGTTTGTTGAAGTATTTGCATACGTGAGAATGATTTGTTGTTCAATTCCTTGCATGTACCCCCGAACAAATATTCACAAGACCTAGTGATAAGATGCAGTGTATTTTGATGGTGGTTTTCTACTTCTTACAAAATTCGCCTGTGACGTAATGTCAAACATACGTTTTTTCTAGCTACATCAAAGTTTCCAGAATCTGCTCAAGATAAGGATGTTGGTTTGGGGGGAAGCTGATTCATAAACTTCGCCAAAAAGGAGCTATGAAGAAAGATTTTCAAGCATGCTGCATGAATTGGGGGGAAGTTAATCCAACTCATGCATACTACAATGGTTCCTGTACAATTAAAGACACTGAAGATCCAAGCTGGAGTACAAGTATCAAGACTAGAAGACAAAGACGTCATCTTCAACATAGAAGCGCTTGGATGTCATTTTATCATGTTGTATTTGTACTTGATAGGAACATTGTAAGTAATTCCGCTATGTCCAACATATTGCTTAGGGGAGAAGATTGTTTTTATTAGCCTTAAAATATGAGGAATATTACAGATTAATTAATTCATAAGATAGCCAAACACGCAGGGACTAGATTAGACTATTAAGGATAGTTTAGTGGTGTTTTGGACTATAAATACCCCCTCATACTCTCAATGGAGGGTGAGGATTCATTTGTAATATCTCATAAAGTGTGTGTGTTTTTTTCTCTCTCTTAACAACTTACCACATCTTTTCCTTTCTCTCTCTAAATAATATGGCTAAGTATTTGTTTAATCCTCCCCGACCTCCGGATCATCTTTGTTAGCTAGTGTTTCTTATTATTAACAATTGGCATCAGAGCTGCAGGGGTGTTTTGTATTCGTGTTTGTTGTCTCATTTTTATCAGTTTATTTAAGCTTATTTTTTAGCTTATTTCGAGTCTTTTCTTTTAAAAAAAACCACGGCTAAAACTCTTTTTTGGTGAGTTGTTTGTTGTTTTGTGGCTGCGTGCTTATAAACCTTAATTTTCTGCTTATTTTTTTTATCCTTTTATTCTAATGGTACTATTCACAGGTTACAGCTTATTTTTGAGCTTATTTGATTTTTAGGTAAATGGTGTATTTTGTTCTTGTCCAACTTTTTTACAGCTTATTTCGTCCTTTAAAGCTTTTCAGATGGTGGGCTTATTAAGTTTGCTTTGAGTTTCTTGCTTATCATAAGCAGCTTATTCTGTCCTATAATTTTTCTGGGCTTATTTGGGTTTTCAAGAAACTGATATGAACAAGATAACAAGAAGATGTAATAGATCCATTATTCTAGCCAAAATGATAGTTTTTTTTTTGTGGACTACAAAAAGGATAGACGAGTTATACACTCACCTTTGGACGAGTTATACATGTAACAATAGGCAAGTTATACGTGTATATGGGGCGAGTTATACGGGGCAAGCTATACACAAGTTAGGCGATGTATACAACTGCCTAGGCGAGTTATACAACTGCCTAGGCGAGCTATATAATTCCCATACAAATCTCGGGTCAACTGACTGAGTCAAGGTCAAACTAATAGAATGACAGATCTAAAAGAATTGACTCGATCCCAATCACTCAACACATTACAACAATCCCATCTTCGTCTCTCTTCAAAGCCCAAAATGACTCGAACACAATGAAAACAACGATCTCAGATTGGTTATATTCGTGTTTAGCAATTAATTACCAAGATCTTATTGAAGATCAATCACACGAAACATCATAATCATCATCGATCCATGTAGGTTATAAAACCCAAGTGTTATACGAAACTAAAGATTATTCTTATAACAAATCTGTTATAAGCTATCTTTCTTTTTGAATAGAACACAAGACATTCTCCAGACAAAATACCTACCCGATATCATTTGTTGTCTTGAAGGCGTTTCATGATGTGGCGTTATCGGGAATCGGGCTCGATAGTTAATCTAATATTGTATATGTTTCGGGTTTAATCCCAAGCAAAACCCGAGCCCGGGTCCTAGTTAAATATCCCGCGCGTCACTTTTAAGTGTCGGGGGTATATAAGGAACTTTTCCACTTGGAAAAGTAAGTTGTTCATTTTCTAATAATTCATCTTTTCCAAAATTCTTTCATCTCTCTCTCTCTCTTCTTTCTCTCTCTAAAACAACTCATCTCCTCATCTCTTTTCTTGATCTAATTCATGTTTAAATATATGAAGTGAAGTGTTATAGGATCCTACAATTGGCATCAGAGCAAAGGGTGGATTCGTGTCTGATTTGTGTGGTTAAATAAGCTCAAATTCGTGGCTTATTTTGTGAAAAAATACCCACGGCTCAAAAATTTTTTTGGGTCTAATGGTTTGTTAATCTTGATCTACTTATTCTACACATCAAAAGGTAAGATTGTAGGATCCCGTAACACTTCACTTCATATATTTAAACACGAATTAGATCAAGAAAAGAGATGAGGAGATGAGTTGTTTTAGAGAGAGAAAGAAGAGTGAGAGAGAGAGATGAAAGAATTTTGGTAAAGATGAATTATTAGAAAATGAACAACTTACTTTTCCAAGTGGAAAAGTTCCTTATATACCCCCGACACTTAAAAGTGACGCGCGGGATATTTAACTAGGACCCGGGCTTGGGTTTTGCTTGGGATTAAACCCAAAACATATACAATATTAGATTATCTATCGAGCCTGATTCCCGATATTAACCTATTACAACATTAACTAATTAAAGACCGAAGCTCCATCGTAGAGTGACCGAACTTCCTTGTTCGACTTAATAAATTGAGGCTAACAATCTCCCCCGAAGTGAGGTCTTGAACACGGGAACGAGCTTCCTTTATTGACTCGATAAAATTGAGGCTAACAGAGTTACATTATAGTACTCAGTGTCACACACAGATGTCGATGTGGATAATTTCAAGAGGTGTTGTACTTCTTATACTTTTCTGGTTGAGTATAGAGTACTTATAGATTTAATCTTGCACCGTTCGTCAATCAACAACAGTGCAAGATTAAGTAACAAATTTTGGGGATTCTACTTCATTTCCAAGTTTGGTATATCGGGTTTACTTCACTATGTGGTCACAACAATAGCCGATAGAATTCGAGGTTGGTAAGTTAGCCAGAGAGTTTAAAGGTTGAGATGTAATAAGCAATTCTCATGGGATAATTGAAGCTACAGAACGTCAATGGTACTTCATAGTCTAAGCAAAATCCTTCAAAGTTCTTCAATGTCTTTCATAACTTTTCAAGATTGATGCTTATGACAAGAACTTCTCGAGTATATGGACGTACACGACAATGATGCTTTTGAGAGTTTGCAACCATCATGCGGGAAAATGTGTACATCCGAGACTTAGTTAACTTTGATGTTACCATGTCAACTTCCAGGGGGAAGTAGTGTAGACTACTTTACTATGTATGGTTTATGAAGTATTATGCATACGTGAGAAGAATTGTTGCTGATTCCTTGCATGTACCCCCGAACGAATATTCACCAAGACCTAATGACAAGTAGCATTAGTATTTGATGTGGTTTTTTACTTCTACGAAATTCCACTGTGCATGTTAATGTCAAATAGAAGTTTTTTCTAGCTACATCAAAGTTTGAGAATTTGCTCAAGATAGGGATATTGATTTGGGGGGAAGCTGATTCAGAAACTTCGCCAAAAAGAAGTCTAAGAAGAAAGATTTTCAAGACATGCTGCATTAATTAGGGGGAAGTTAATCTAACTCATGCATACTACAATGGTTCCTGTACAATTAAAGACATTGAAGATCCAAGCTGGAGTACAAGTTTCAAGACCAGGAGAACTCAAAAGACATCTTCAGCTTTGGAAGCACTTTGGAAGACTTTACTTGTGTTGTATTTGTACCTGATAGGAACATTGTAAGTAATTATGTATGTCCACATATTGGGAGAAGATTGTTAGCCTTAAAATATGTTGACT
This sequence comes from Tanacetum coccineum, assembly GCA_026074375.1. Classification (NCBI taxonomy): domain Eukaryota; kingdom Viridiplantae; phylum Streptophyta; class Magnoliopsida; order Asterales; family Asteraceae; genus Tanacetum; species Tanacetum coccineum. The sequence goes on along the minus strand of BQNB010127835.1, from coordinate 289 downwards.
TATCCAAAGTTACATTAGTTGATAAATAGCCAAACACGCAGGGACTAGATTAGACTATTTAGTATAGTTTATTTGTGTTTGGACTATAAATACCCCCTACATACTTCCATGGAGGGGTGAGGATTCATTTGTAACATTTCATCAAGGTGTGTGTGTGTTATGTCTCTCTCTAAAACACATACACATCTTTTCCTTTTTCTATCATCAATAATATGTCTAAGTATTTGTTTAATCCTCCCCGACCTCCGGATCATCTTGTTTAGCTAGTGTTTCTTATTATTAACAAAAT
>BQNB010127834.1:0-19376 GCA_026074375.1 Tanacetum coccineum | reverse complement strand
ACCCTCATTCGATAAAAAAACGCGTAAGTTATTAATTAAAGAAAAATCCTTGACTTCCCCCATAACAAAATTAGGGTTACCTTTTAAAACCGAAGCAAATGAAGAAGCCCCATTAGCAGCAGGTCTAGTTGAAATATTTGGCCGAGAGGAGTGGATTGGAGGACGATCAAACCGAGCAACATTTGCGTGTAAATGCATGCGGCCAATCCATAAAGTGCACATGTTACCCACAAGTCGATCAACATTATCAACCTTAATAAATCGAACAAACGCAAACCTTTTCCCCGCTTTCGATTTGCGATCAGGAATGAAAACATCAACAACAGTCCCATAACCTTTACACACCTCCCATAGATCTTTAGATGTAGTGTTGTCCGGGAAATTCGTAACACAAATAGATTTGGAGATCAACCGTGTGTGGTCGACGTTACTGCGAGTCCTAGCCGCCATAAGAAAAAAGGAAAATTATCTTGAAACCAATGGAACAGTAATCGAACACCTAAAAACCTAATGATTATGTCGAATCAAATAAAGAACAATTAAGGACCCGATCAAAAAGAACCAACCCTAAAAACTCAAAAATCAAATGAATGATATTCAATCAGATTTAGAGGATCGAAAAATCCGAAACCCTAGTTCATAGATAGGTAATTTAGATTAAGTTTATCATATCACTCTCACTTGATGTTATTATTACAAACTTTAACGAAGTTATAAATTAATTGATTAAGAATAAAAGTGTCATTGTGCAAAAAGTAAGAGAAAAAAAGATGTAATAATGATGTTTTTCTTAATTGATTAAGAATAAAAGTATCATATCACTCTCACTTTATGTTATTATTACAAACTTTAAAAAAGATGTTTTTGTCGGTGGACTATAATTATAGGACGGAGGGAGTAATACTTTTTATTATTTGTTTATAATATAATTTTATTTTTTATTATAAAAATGTGAATAAAAAACAGAAAAAAAAATATAAAGTTTGACAAGTCAAAAGTACGAAAACAAGAAAATACGAAGCATAAAACCATTTAAGCCTGTCTTGTTTTTAATCTGGGTAAAATTACATAAAAAGTACGAGACATAAAATATAAAGTTTGACAAGTCAAAAGTAATAAAAAAATAAACAGATACCGAACAAAAAACATAAAACTGTCTTGTTTTGTTAAATACAATAGATCAAAAATAGTAACAGCCTTTACTTAATCAAATATTGCTTACTTATGCATGAAATAAAGTGTTCAAATATACAAGATTTAACATGATATTAGTTTAGTGAAAGTGTTTATTTCTGCCACATTTGACATGATATACTTTATTCAAAGCATTTTGTTGTGGTCTCTAGCAATTAGACAGATTTTATCAACACTGGCCAACTCTTGCAAAAGCATATAATGTGAATAAAATAATGCTTTCACACAATTGCTACTGAAAACCTTTATTTCTTTTTAAAAGATAAGAAAACATTTGGTTAAAGAAAGGGAAGGAAATTGAAATCTAATGACATGTTTGGCAGTCTTTACTATTTGAAATTATCATCTTCTAAAACAATGTGAAGTCAATATCAAATGTTGATGAAAGTTGGCTCAACCACTATTTGGTGGATAATAACTCAAACATGGGCCAACTCTATTTCACTATTCCACAAGAACCCTTATCTCCTGATTTACATTCCCTTGTACCATACTTCAACATGACAACATTGCCTCATCAAACAAGTAAATGTCCAAAAAACAACAAAAAGGAATTTAATGAGTAAATAGTAACCTATTGATTGATCAAATCCAACTTGAAGAATACATATTCGTTTGATGATTTATACTTATAGATTGCATTAAAATACGTTGTCATATCAGCATTTCTTTTACCAGCAGTATTTACACTGAAGACGTTAATACATTAAAACACAATAGAAGTATTTTCCATACAGTGTGGTCTTAGAAAAATTGCACATTATTGGTCTTGAAAACCTTGTGTGAATAGGAAAATGATTAGGTAGGTTTGCAATTGTTGGTTTAGCTTTTTGTTGTAAACAATCATCATGAATTGCCATAAATTGCCTTATAGTGTACTTTATATTCACAACAATAGTGCTAGCAACTTTTAGGTACAATGTCTAAGCTTACTTTATAGTACATGTTTATGTTCATTTACTTTGTAAATTCACTGACATGTTATTATCGTCCATTTAATTTACAGGTTGAGTTAAAACTTCGTATAAGACAAAAACTATAGTGCTATAGATATATTATAGAAAGGGATTTAAAGTTTAGTTAGATATGTATAAACACAACAAAATTATAAAGCAAGTTGGGTTTACCATTTAATCAAACATAAGGTTAAATAAGGGAGCCATGACCACGGTCGTGCCACGTCAGCTACAACTCGGTTTTCTCCTTCTACAATCTTCGGTAACCATTAAAACATACCTCGTTTCTATCAAGATATAAAAAGCATTTATGAACTATACTAAATTCAATTCTATACCAACTAATTTGTATTGCATAAATTCGTCTAGTTTATAGACATGACCCATCATCATTATTAATCAAAACTATATTGACGTAAGTGATTTATGACCCTACAAACAAACCAACTGTTTTACAATCAAACCACCAAAAAAATATAAGCATGTAATCTTGCCACAATTTACGCTATCGCGTGTTTCAAATGATCAACAACAACAGCAACAAAAAAACTGAACATTTATGATTTTATAACGTAAGTACCAAAGGAATTTGGCTCAGTTAGTACCTACCTCTGAAAAATATATAGACTTGCCGGAGAGATTTTATGGATAAGGGTCACGGGTTCGAGTTTCGACTTGTGCTCACTCTAGTTGGTTTCCCGCTAGACCAGGATCGTTGTTATAAGCTATTATTTGTGAGGTGGACATTAAATGATGCAAAAAGTCATTCGGGGTCAAATGTCCTTGTTAATTCACACTTTTTTTTAGGGTTTTTTTTATTTTGTGTCCTAGGGGCACATGATAAGAAGGTAAAAAGTACACAGGGTCTCACAGAAAAGTACACATGAATTCACAAAATGTGGATCCTTGTGTACTTTTCTCTCGGATCATGTGTACTTTTTATGTACTTTTGGCCTTCTTATCATGTGCCCCTATGACACAAGATTAGAAAAACCATTTTTTTAGATGTTTGTTCATAAAGTGATACCAAGCGCACAAATCAAATTATTTAGTTCTAAATGTATACAAAATTTATCTTAAGAGATTTTACCTGAGTAAACCTCAGTACGTATCCCATCAAGGGTTGCAGTAAATGAATGGCTAAATAGATCGGTAAGTCTCCGATTTGAAAGATACCGACAGACACCTCAACCACCAAGATACTCAGTTGATCAGCATGACCGAGAAGTAATAGGAAATGATAAGTTGGATGAAGATGAAGAACACTTCATAGGAATCTGCTTACAAGCTCAGCAAGAAGAACATGTCTCTTATGACGTATGTTTCTGTGAAAGTTGCTTAAATGAAGCAAGAATCCTAGAAGAAGAACCATTAAATAAAGTTAGGCGATCCAACAAACCAAAACGATCAAGGCAAAGGTCAAGAGAAAAATGGTCAACACTTGGAGAACCATCTGGAAAATGAGATTATTATATCAGGTATGATGCACCACTAGACACAACCCCAATAGAAGAAGTTGCAGCAACTGGTTGGGGAGATGAATTCTCAGATGATGAAGTTACCCGATTTAAGGATTGTAGACCACCACCGAATAACCTAGCGGTAAGGTTATTGTGTCCTTCATAAGGTCAAAGATTCAAACATTGCTATGTGTTTATATTTGTAGGTAACCAGGGAAGGGAATGATCGGAAACTGTCTCGGGATTAACACAATGAGGCCGCGTACATCTGAGTCAAAAACTCTCCCTCAACGGTAACCCGAACTAAACGATCCTGAGATTAATGCGATGCGACCGCATACATCTGAGTCAAAAGCTAGCCCTCCCCACGAACTTGAGCCAGGAAAACCTCATTCGTTTAAACTTAAGGATTAAGGTTAACCAAACATCACCTAAGTTTTGTGCAACAAAGACAAATTTAAACAGAAAAAAGTTAACCTTTTTACTGTTATAGATGTTTCTTGAAAATAATTCTTTTTTGCTTATTGATTATGACATTTCCACAAATTAAGTCTTTCTTTTACTTTTCCCTTTTTTTTGGCTGAGAAAGTTGAAGCAGTGATCCTGATAATGCAACCTCATGAGTGTATGTGCAAAATCTTTATAAAAGAAATCTTGATAAACTCTAAAAGTTTCTTGAAATGACTAGGAACCTAAAAGAAGATGGTACTTTTTTGTTGCTAGTCTTTGTATTAAACTGTTAGGTGTTCTTGTCGCAATGCCGGATTGAGATTAGGGATGTACAACTTGGTATAATCTAAGCTCGAGTTTGAAGTATAAAGCTAGCACTAACATGCACGAGACAAGAAGAACGAGAGACGTCAACAAATAAACTTCATTTGATGGTTTATCGTACTACAAACGTATTAAGTAAAGCAATAAGCCGTAACTTGTAAACGAATAAACAGCATTAATGATTAAGCTTATCAAAATGGTAAGAACAATATGAAAAAAAAAGGTTGAAGCAAAAGCTTCTTTTTTTCCCTCTATCAACCATTGCAATATTTTCCTTACCATGTTACAACATTATACTAGGTATTAAATCTATAATGTTCCTTCACCCTGCCATCCACAGCCGCAGGCTGCCTGCCACAGCTACCGGATTTTTGAAATTAGTCTAGAATTATACAATCATTTTCGTAAAGAAGCCATTAATGTGTCTTCTTCGTATCTCTATACAGAAGAATTACAGGTGCCTCGCTTACTCCGGGCCTCGTTAACAATTCATCACTAATGTCAAGGAGTTAAGTATCATAGCTCAACTTTCATATGACCTGTAAAAAGTTCATACATAAGAATATAAGATAGTTTGACATTTTAACTCACAAAAAGTCAACTTCAGAAAAAGTCAACTCACCATGAAATCCTTGTGGCTGATCCTGTCCTAATGCCATCTTGACAACACTTTGAAGATCATTTTCCCAAAATGTTGAACCCTATCAATTTAACAAGATATTTTGATTAACACCTTGCAATACAGACAACGCACGGAATATATTGCACTAATTGAAAACTCAATTTACCTCACCAAGACCATCAATGTGAGATGGTTTCAAGAGTGAGTTGCCGTGCATTGCCGCCATCATCAAAGGGTTCATGTGAAACTGATTCTCGGATCTATCCGATACAGTGCCGATATTTTGTGATTGTATTCCATAAGGGAACGGTTGTGTTGAGGTATCAAAAGGGTTCATGTTTGTTGGCATTGACACTCGAGGCCGAAACATCTAAAAATTGCACAAAATTACAACTAAATACACCCTCGTCGCGTGAAGATAAGAAATACTGTAGATCTCTATCCAAGTTACGGGGTGTTTGGATGTTCCTTTATTCAACTTATTGTTCAAATTGTAATGAACACTTTTAAAAAGCGCATCCAAACACCCCGTTAATTTGTCAATGAGTAGATAAAAACAGGTTCAAAAAGCTTACATCTTTAGATAAAAGCGATTCAATGCTGCTCACATCCATCCTAGGATTAACAGTCGCCAGTTTCATCGACAAAAACTACAATAAACGAAAACCGATATTACTTAACAAACCAAACCAATCATAGCATAAAAATCTACCATTACATACAATCCTAATTACCTCAACTTGTCTCTGCAATGCCTGTACATAGTTTATAATCTCATCAAGCATAACAGCTTTTCCTGTTACCTATATAATTTAATCAAACACCCATCTCATATTATAACCTTAAACTCCTCAAAATGCGAATAAAAACGATAAATATCGAAAATTTATGCTTTTTTACCTTATTACAACCAGGAACAAGATCTTGCAAAAACTTCATCCTTTCGCTTATTTTCTCTCTTCTAACCTAAATTCATCAATAAAAATGATAAAAATGGAAACTTCATGATATGTTTTAAACTTTTGAAATACTTGCTAAATATGGAAAGTGTGACATACTCTTTCTGCAAGACTATGGCTATCAGTTGCCTGACCCCTTCTTGCTCTAACATGAATATAATCCTTTGGTGGTTCTGCCTTTGTTTGTTTCTCATTCCCATTCCCATTCCCATTTTCCTCATCATTTGACTTGCTTCTTTTTGCATCTGATTCCACTTTTTCAACTTCTGCCACAACCTGCAAAACCATAACATTCTCTTAAAAAACAGTACTATAAAGTATTACTAACAAACAACAAAAAGAATGACAAAATGACTAAACTAACCTTGTCATCTTTATCAGAGAAACTAGTAGTACTACTAGATTGTGTTTCTTTTCCTTTTCCTTTGGGAGCCATCTTTCTCTTTCTTACATTACTATTAGTACTTTGTACTTTCATTCCTGTTTCGGTTTCTGATACAGAAACCGAAACAGAGTCTTCATTGATTCCAATAAAAGATTTACCACTAAAACATGACAATCTTGCAGCTCTTTCAACAAATCCAGGATCACTAGAGAATTGAGCTAATGGTAAACTTTGATTCCCGGGAATTGGGTGATCTAGGATTGAAAGATTAAGTTTTGGTGGTGAATTTAAAGGTGTGTTGTAGCAAGAGTTATTAGTACTATTGTTACCATTATTTTCACCAGAGTTACATATACTTCCTAATCTGCCTATCAATTCTCTCAAAACTATGCTTTCATTTCCGCCAATTCCTCCGGGAATTGGGATTCCTGACCCAATTCCCGTGTGAGAACTGGCTGGAGATGAAACAATTGAGCTCAAAGCAGACTCAAATATATCTCTTTGATTAACTGAATCTTCACAATTTTGGTTAAAAAAGCCTTCACTAGTTTGCATTCCCATTCCCATTCCCATTTCCATACCAAAGATGGAATTCCATGATTGTGGGATTCCATTCCCATTGTTGAAATACTTCTCTTTTTCCATATTCCAAAATGGGTTTACTTTATCTTGGCAAATGCTGAAATGGGTTTGATTCTTTTGATAAATTGAGTAAGAAAAATTGGTTTCTTGGTTCTTGAAATTTAGCTAAGTGTGTGAAAGATAAAGGGTAATGAGTTTGTGTTTGTGTTTGTGTTTGTGTATGTTTGTTTTTATGTATGTATGTAGTGATGTGATATGAGAGATGGTAATAAGTTAATGACATAAAAGCATAAAGAAAAAGATAGGAGGATATGAAGGAAAGTGAACAGGAAGCAATGAAAAATAAAGTATTAAAGAAGTAAAAGGAATGTTCATTTGACCTATAAGGTTTTTTTAGATGTAAGTAGGGACGGAAACAAGCCGCGTCGATCCTGAGCTTGTCAGAGCTCGAGCTCGGCTCATCTAAGGTTTATAAAGCTTGAGTTCGAGTTCGGCTTGGTTCGAGCCTTATGTTTTAAGCTAAAGCTCGGCTCGTGGTATGTTATACAGGCTTGGGCTCGGTTCGAGCTCGACTCGTATATACGACTTGACAATAAAAAGTTAAAGCTTGACTCGTAATATATCTATTTTGATCACATTGATAAGTTTGTTATTAAACTCGTTAATATGCTCGCCTATAATACAAATGTGTAACGTTTTATATAGGTTTAATACTTAAAATATATTTGGCTCGTTTAGACTCATGAGCCCAATCGAGCTTTGTATATAAAGCTCGGGCTTGAGCTCGAATAATAAATGAGCTACAACTTAGGCTCGAGCTCGTTTAAGCTCAGCTCGTTCAAGCTGTTTACTGATCCGATCCCGAACTTTTCATAAACGGTTCGGTTCCTTTTCACCCCTAGATGTAAGTTGTGTTACGATAATCATTATATTGTACTATTCAGTTGTCAATTGTGTACATTTGTATGTTTTCATGTAAAATTGTGCTATATGAATGTGAATGGTTTTCAAAGTTATGAGACAGCTTTCCTTACAATAATCATTAGATTGTACTATAAGTTGTCAATAGTATGTAGGGTACCCCTGACCCATGAATAGTGCCAAAAAGGTACAAAAGATTCCTTTTGTACCCCCTTTTTACAGTGCAGCGCAGTTTTTTATCAGTTTCTGTTCCGTAATTTTTGACAGTTTCATACTTTTGACCTGTTAAACTTTATATTTTTCGTTCCGTTTTTTCCGTGTCACAGTTTTATAACATATACAAAATTATAAAAATACAAAAAAAATAAAATACAAAAAAAAAAACCGGAAAAAACCCGAGGGGGGTACAAATGGTGATTTAGGGGGGGTACATATATCATAAGCCTAGTATGTAAATTGAACTTGAAGTTTTTGTCATATTTGTATAGGTTGTCTAATAATATCTTAATGATATAAGCGTGTAAAATTATGAATCTGAATGATTAGTTGTGTTGTTAAAATTGTATTTTCAGCTTAAATTCTTAATATTTTTTATACAAAGTTTTACTAAAAGAAGCTATATGAAGTCGAATTTTATTATATGTGTTCACGCATGTGCTCTCTTAACATTGGAAAACAAATGGTAATACTATATGATTACGTCATATTTTGTATTATTTCAGTTATTTTGACTTATCTCTTAGAGCATTGGATACCCTAAGCCATGACTTCAGCCATCCTCGAAAACGCCACTTGATGGCACGAGACCCACACCGCACCTCGCGTTTTCGAGTGCTGAGCCACCACCACACCAAATGGTCCCGGAAAATGTCAAATGATGGCACGAGACCCACACTGTGAGTCGTGTTTTCAAGTATTTTTCTCGTGTTATGGGAAAACGCTAAAAGTTGAGGTACTTGATAGCACTAGAAATGTGGTGTTATGAAAGGAAGAATGTTTTTGGTGTTATGGTGTATTATAGTGTTATGAAAAAAAGTGCTAATGTGGCACCACTTTTCCCATAACACCAACTTAACGACACCATAGGTACCTAGTGCTCTTAACAACTACACTTTTCTTTTTAAAACATAATCAAAGCTTAAACTATTCACAATAAGAAACTCACGAGACCGACATCTCACTGTTATATCAATTTTTTCTCTCCAATACTACTCCGTGACCAACTTAATGCGATCAAAAGACCGACACTATAATAAGCATACCTTACAAAATACAGTTTTAATAAAACCCACACACACAAACAAAACACACAATTTGGTCCCCTGACCGACCAACATCTCCAATTCGTCCATGTGAGACGCATCGTTGAAGACCAGGTGCAACAAGAGCGATGCGTCCCTTTCGTGCCACATAAGCTGTGAGATGCTTCCATTGATGTAAAATACATAATCTCAAGTTCCCAACAACATTAAAACATTCAAAACCTTAACCTTTCTCTTATTACTTTTGATTTGGACAAATAAAGTAACATGACATTATAGATTAAAAAAATTACGACAGAGATGAATTACGTAAATGAAATAACATAACATGTGGTATATAAAAAGAAGCATATCTAACGTTTAATACTAAAAAAATAATTATTCTTTAAGAAGATAGATCTGTCTATCAACATCAATTTTGTTGGAAAAAAAAATATTAAGCGAGTTACAAAAACATGATAACTCATACTTCTTTCGTTTCAAAATAAGTGTCTAATTTAACTTTTCAGAGTTAAACTGGTTCAACTTTGACATTAAATATTTTTATTTGCGTTATATATTTTGCATCAAGTATTTTATATAAGACATACAAAAATAGTTAAAATTGAACCAATGTAACTCTGAAAATTTAAATTAAACATCTATTTTAGAACGGAGGTAATATGATTGAGGGGAGTTATTTAAGAAACCCTTATTTTCTTGGATACTGAGGGACAAGTCCTAGCCATCCATCTAAAAAAAAGAAGGGAGATTTTGTATTAAAAAAAACAAAAAAAAAAACGGAAGGGTAATTTGGTAAAATTACCTCCGCAACTACCCAGGCATCATTCATACTCACAGATATAGTATGACCCGTTAGTGAAAAATCATATATGATAAGTTGCCTGAAAAAATTATAAAAAATTATGTACTGTATCATATATGATATAAGCTAGGTTTTAAGCATTTATACTACATCATATATGATAATGTGCTTAAAAATAAAATACAAGTAAGGCTGTCATCTCCTGGTGAGTAATTAAAAGTTAGTTGTGTGTATAATATCATATATGATAATATGCTTGAAAGTCAACTTCTGTAACACTATAATATATCATATATGATAATGTACTTGAAACTAAAATCAAATCTTTTTATTTGTGTAGAGAAAGCTGTTTTTAATGCATTTTATACAAGAAATGGAAATACACAAGATAGGGCTGAGGTTTGCAAGAAAGATCTTGACATATGACATAAACATCCACAGCGAGAAGATGAGCGACGAGGCACATGCATTTTCAAAGAATGACAAGCTGTTGGTAGGCTAATCAAGTAGTGTAGGTTGACAAGCTGTTGGTGGTACCGTAGTATGTACCACATTTTGGGGATCCAACTTGTTGATCATGGTTTAACAATGTAATGCTCATAATTCGTCGTATTTTATTATAAAATGAATATGGATGTATCTTTTGATTAAATGTCTTGTCTTGTTAAACTTCTTATTGAACAAATAAATAATCACTTGTGTGTTTTTGGCATTTCCCAACAAGCTAAAAATGTAATACCAGTATATCATATATGATATACATGAGTTAAAATAAATAAAACATCACTTATTCACAAAAATAAAAGACATTTCTAACATTATCATACATGATACTCCAAAATCAAATATGTTATCATGTATAATATATGTAACGGGTAAACCCATGTAAAAAACTAAAGATACAACACTTGGTTCACAAACTATAAAAGAGTACTTTTTAACAATATCATATATGATAATTCAAATAGAAAGTAAGCCTAATGTAAAATCAAATATGATATCATATATGATAAAAACTTATTCATAATCAAAAGACACAAAAACAAAAAGTCTACTGAATTCATGATTAAGCCAAAACCTATTTATTATCTAAACTGCTATTCTTCTTCTTCATTTTCAACCAAATCTACTTTTTCTTGAACTTCCTCATGGGCCACTACGACTTCATCTTGATCCTTAAACATACCTGTGCACATTTCAATCTCTAAAAAAATAAAATGAAAATAAAAGAATAAATAAACCGTCACCTGAAAAAAATGAAATATCATATATGATATACGTCCGAAACATATCATATATGATATATCAAACAGATTAACCAACAACTATTTAAAACTGCTTATTGCTAACTGATAAGCTAAATACACCTTGATTCAGCTTATATCAACAAATTAATCTAATAAAGCTTATTCAAAACATAAAAATAGTTAATAACAAAGCTTATTAACACTAGCAACATAAATAAGCTAAATAATATAGCTTATAATTCATCAAAATAAGCTAATAAGGTAGCTTATAACTTAGCAACATAAATTCAAACGATGATAATAAATAAACTTATTCACGGAAAAGATCTAAATAAATTAGCTTATCACTAATAACATATAATTAAGATATTCGATCAAAATAAGCTGAATTATAAGCTTATAAATTTAAATGATGATAAATTAACAAGCTTATTCAAATCAAATAAGCTAAAAATAAAAAAAATCTGATGAATCTAACCTGATGTTAATCAAATGAAGAAGAAGCTGATGGATTGAAGAAGCTAATGGATCGATCGAAGATCGATCCATTAGTTGTTCGTGTTATTTTTATTTAAAGATCAAAGATCAATCGATCTATCAAAGAAGCTGATGGATTAGTTGTTCTTGTAGAGAGAGAAAAAGAAGATCCATTTGTTGGTGTAGAGAGAGAGAGAAAGAAAAAACACGTTATGTGTGTGTGTGTTAAATGAGTGGTTAGTAAGAAAAAAAGTTTATATATTGGTCGTGAAATGACCAAAATACCCATACAGTGTAAACTGAGGATTTAATCTCATCCATTAGATGAGATGAAGATGGAAGGTGAGGATGAGTCCCCTGGTATCCACAAAATATTTGGTATCCAAATGAACTTAAATCATATATTTAATAACTTATTTATCATTTTATTCAGAAAACGTTTGCTAAAAACACAAATATTCAAGTTAAAGTTTATTATTTTTTCTGTTTCCAACAAAGCTTAACCGTGATACACAAATAAATAATAAACAATTTAAAGAAATTTTATAAAAAAACCTGATTAAATGGTGGTTAATGGTTAAATAAATGTGTTATATATTATTTGATCTCGTCTAATTATATATATTGATCACGCGAGTAATTGCAACAGGGATTGATTGAAAAAGGATTAAGTTATAAAGTTTTAAGATTGTTTAATTTATAATTATACAATAACCAGATAAACAAACGAGAACTATACTTTTACAAATGAGACAACTATTTTAGCTACAACCCGTCAAGAAAACGAGATACTAAATTATAAAATATAATTTTATAATTCCCGACTAGAAGATAAAGTCATAACTTTTGTAAAATATTTGAAAACATCGTTTACATAATTCTCAACTATAAAACGTGCGTTACTTTTATAACAAGGACTCTTTATTAACTTAAATGATGATTTTTAAACATGTGTCGAATTATGTTGTTTTAATTAGTTTCTCACGTTTCTTATATAATACTTGTAAGGTATTATATACTTTATTTTATTTTCATATATAATACATGTCGCGTATTATATACGCTTCGTATTATTCCTTTGGTTGTTTGTCCTTGTTATATAATTCACGATATGAATTATAAACTTGTTCAATTTTTCATATGTAATATATACGAAATATATTACATGCTTTGCGTTTACTTTTCGATTTATTTTATTTAACCAACCACTAAACTATTACAACTTGAAATCTAAATCTTTATCAACGTGTCGCGTTGATGTGACTATCCATCAGGAAACCCAAATACCTTATCCTAGGCTTGTGGGTCATAGCCAATAAGATTAGTTGCAACTTCTTGATCGAGCCGTTTCATCTTCTGTTCGTGTTGTGCATATTAGATGCCTATCTGTCAATTGTTCTGCAACATCAGGTGAGTTTATAGCCCCATGTTTTACTTGTTTTACATATATTTTTGGGGTGAGAACATGCTTGTTTGCAAATGCATTTACATGGTTGATTACAAATTGGTTTACATACTCATTTACATAGCTCGCTATGAGATACATTATTTGACTTTATTTTTTGTCTCAATTACATACTTTACTTTTGAAATGATTACGAATTAGCTTAAGCGGATTGAACTGATAACTACAAGTAAATGTCCGGTTGTTCTTAGAAGGGACATCTGTAAGGGGTACACAGTCATTATTGCCTGGGTGTTCTTAGAGGGGACACCTGCGAGGGGTACACATTCATTATTGCCCGGGTGTTCTTGGAGGGGACACCTACGATGGGTACATAGAGCATCGGTTTCATAAACTTAGAGTAATTGTAATCATTGTTTTATACACACATGAATATTTACTGTGCCTTGAATAAAGTAGCAATACATATTTGAAACATTTTGGTGATATATATATAAATATCATACATGCTTTGAACAATTGCGGTTCAACTTTCTTACGTACATTTTCGTGACTATTATAAGGGCTGAAATAGTCATACACACTTTGGAAACCTTTGGCTTAACATTTATATTTAAACAAACCTATAAACTCACCAACTTTATGTTGACCCTTTTAAGCATGTTTTTCTCAGGTAAATTAGATGCCTGGCTTACTTGATGTGCATTGGAGTCTAAATTTACAAGATTTTATTCATGGATTTCTACTTACATACAAATGATCAAATCTCGTCGTATTGCTTTCAAGCTTTTCATTGTGATGCAATTATGGGACAAATGTTATATCAATTTCAAAAAATCAATGAGATTACTTTTCAAACAACACATTTAGAGGTCGTTCTCTTGTATCTTGTGCTGTTGTATTATGAAGTAACGCCCCCGGACATATTTCCGCTGCGACACATTTTTGGGGGTGTTACAAATCCATTTTGGGTCCTAGACCGAAACATATAATAGTTAATAATGTTAAAATTCCCGTTGCCAGTGATGAAGAGGTTAAACGGTTTTATAAACCTTCTCTAAAACCCGAAGTTAGATTTTCCAAACCAAACTTTAGATCGAAAACTCCAACTCCTAGGAGATCTAATAATTCTTATTCTCGATCTAGAACACCGCAACAAAAAAGAAATCTTGGACAAAAAATTGTCCAAATGGATTTCTTGTCACTTGGAATAACTTCCAACCTCAAAGTTACATGCCATAGGGACTATGTCCTCCATTCCCACATCCCACCCAAATGCAACAAACACAAGGGATTCTTAATGCTAACAACTTTGGACCCATGAGATATTAGGGACCAAATATTTGAGTTATTGTGTTATATAAATAGATATGCCTTGGGATCGATTTGGAGCCCGATGAGTGGATAAAATATAGTGGATACTCAAAACACATGACGGGCAATTGAAAGCTCTTCTCAACCTACAAGACATACAATGGAGGTAATGTCATTTTTGGTAGCAATCTTCGCGGTAACATCATTGGCAAAGGTACGATCTCTAATGACTCTCTTAATATAGATAATGTAGAGTATGTAGATAATTTAAGATTTAATTTGCTAAGTGTAGGTCAATGTGATAATAAATGTAAAGTAATATTCTCTGAACATGATAGCAAAATTACTAAGGATGGAAAAGTCATAGATAAATATATTAGGAAAAGCGGCTAGTATGTAATGAAATTAAGAAAGAAGCCGAGAGACAAAATTTGTCTTACAACGATTGTAGAAAACTCCACTTTGTGGCATAGGAGATTAGGTCTCGCAAATATACATCTAATTCAATCGTTGACATCTAAGGAACTAGTTTGAAATTTACTTAAGCTTAGGTTTGATCAATAATTTTGTGATGCTTGCAAAATTGGAAAAGAAGCTCACGCTAGTCATAAATCTAAGAATATAATCTCAACGACTAGATCCTTAGAACTCCTTCACATGGATCTCTTCGGTCCATCCACCATACGGAATTATGAAGGAAACCTCTACACCTTACTAATAGTAGACGACTATTCTAGGTATACATGGACGAGATTTCTCAAAACCAAAACCGAGGCTTTTGAGCAATTTGAAATCTTTAGTAAGAAAGTACAAAACCAACTAGGTTGTTTTATAGTGTCAATTAGGACGGACCACGGTAGGGAATTTGATAATGAAGTGCAATTTGGAGAGTTTTGTAGTGCCAACGGTATTACACATAACTTCTCGGCTCCACGCAAAAGTTTTGGTGTAACGTCGTAGATACTTCAATCTACATCCTTAATCGAATCCTAATTAGATGCATATAAGGAAAAATACCTTATGAACTCTTGAGAGGTAGGAAATCTACTCTTGATAATTTCAAAGTGTTTAGAAGCAAATGATTTATCCTAAACATCAAAGATTACCTCACCAAGTTTACCTAAGGTCTTGTCTTTAGTTTTTGTACTGCTACATAAACTAAAGTGAAGGTGATCTTGATCTTCTAAGTACCCGAAGAACTAGAGCTGAAGCTTTTCTTTTAGCAACTCAAACTAAATATCCTTCAATTTGACTATACTTAGTGGATTTTATGTTTAAATCTACTAAGAGATTAAAGGGCTCAGGAACTGACCCCAATAATATCCCTTTGAATATCAACAAATAGCCTAAGTTAAAATTAGTTGTAAGTGAGCAAAACAACTTCTTCTTACACAACTGATATGAATTGAACAACATAACTGATAACCATTTCTATTAACTTTCATTACATTACAAATACAAAAGATAAAGCTAATACAAAAGATTACAACATTTAATGTTCTTGCTGCTCAATGAACCTCTTCTTCATGCTGAACTGATGACTTGTGTTTCTGGTTGACCTGGAGTGGTCTTTTAAGTCATCAGTTCTTTTCCTTTTCTTGTTAGCTAAATCATTTAGCTCATTCAGAGGATCTTGTTCTTTGAGGGGTGGCTAAGGCACCATATCATTTGGCACCATCGAAAATGCAAGAGCTGTCCAGGAAGCTATAAGAACTTCTGAGAAAAGGATTGATAAGACCGAGTTCATCACCTTAGGATGCACTAGTGCTTTTCGTCAAAAATAAAGACGGATCGATGTACACATGTATAAGGAGTTGAACAAATTAACCATCAAGAACTGATACTGATTATCTTGTAGTAAGGTGTATGATTTTATGATTTCAAGTTTTAAATTTATATTTTGTCGACTTAACCAAAAATAACACTTTAACAGGCAGTGTACCCGATTGGTGGTAGTTTCGTGGTAAGTAGGGTGTCGATCACTAAGAGCGAGAAATAATCTTTCAATTTATTAATATTTTGGTTATCTAAACTAAGTTAATTCTATTCTATGTTAAACCTATGCTAAACCTATGTTAATCCTAAATCTAACGGATAAGGGGGTTTTCAACCTGAGAGACTGACACAGGTTTTATGGTGACTAAAATCAACTTAAGACACTAAAACACACGCAAGCAAATTAACAGAAGATAAAAGAGCGGTCTAACCAAATATAAAAAACTGTATTAACCATTATTAATCCAATTAGAACGTTGGTTTGTTTATTTAGTGCAATGATTACTTATCTCAAGGTGGCATATCATTCTTAAGATTAAGGCGGTACTTCTTCCTTAAACCTAGACACGTAGAATTATGTCACAATTAAACGTATCCGCATAAAGCATCCTTATTTGCTGATTATAATCTATCTTAGGGATTAAAGCAATGGTGATCTTGTTAAACCCTAGCTCATAAAGACTTTACCCACTTACTGCTTAATGGCAATTCATACACTTGTAGTCCACTAACCACGTCGTTCATAATTAATTGAGAGCGTACTCGTTGATCCCAGAGGTCACCTGCCAGTCTAACTAAGCTCACAATCTAAGGGCAAAGATAGGTCGTTATTTGTGATCCTATTGGTCTAGATGTATAAATCACTATATGGAGAGCCATCCCGGCATCTAGATTACTTGGTCCGTATCACTAGATCTAGTTGAATGATAGGTCGCATACAAAAGCACGTAAACAAGTATGAACTTATAAACATAAACAAGCAATCAACGATAAATTAAGCAATCGAGATAAACAAACCAAACATTCAAATCTTCATAATAATGGCTAATACCCCAAAGGTATTAGCCTTCAAACATCATAATCAATACAAGAGTAATAATTTAGCCAAGGTAATCTAACCGAGTTAATGAATGATACCAAAAACTAAACGATTACAAAAGTATAGGAGATTACAAGTTGTTTCCTATGGAATTAATTACGTTGCAAGACCTCTTTTGCTCTTCTTCTCCTCTGAAAATCGACTTTTATGGTTTAGGTATCGAAAATATGATTTAGCACACTTAAAACTCGTTTTTAAGTTTTCTATTTATAAGGTCTGGAAAAAGGTCAATACGGCGTATCGAAAGTCTTCGATACGGCGTATTGGGGGTTTCTTGGAGTAGGGACCACGTTCGATATCTTCCAGAATATTTTATTTCCATAGCTTGAATACGACGTATTGGTCTTCCCTGGATACAGCGTATTGGATCTTGTTTCCTTCGTGGTCTTTTGTGAAGTGCATGTAAAGATACGTCGTATCTTCCTTGATGGATACGGTGTATTGGTTGTCAGAACAATAATATTTAAATATCGTCGTTTAAGCTCTAGAGTGCCTGCCTTTTTGCTAATCTTCACCAAGTACTCCATAATTACTGCAATTCTCAAATACAAACGATTAAGTAACAATTCTTTGCAATAATTATACAAAATAAGTTATTTTCATAGGATAAATGATGCTATAAAAGTGACGTTATTTGATGTCATCAGATACCCTCTTCCTAGAATAGATGATCTATTCGATCAACTACAAGAGCAACTTACTTTTCGAAGATTGACCTACTGTCAGGATATCACCAGATAAGAGTCAAGGAAGAAGACACCCCCAAGACAACAATCAGGACGTGGTATGGGCATTACAAGTTTCTAGTCATGCCCTTTGGGTTGACTAATGCACCGATTGTGTTTATGGAACTGATGAACAGGGTGTGTAGACCCTACTTGGACAAGTTCGTGATAGTGTTCATTGATGATATTCCCATTTACACACGAAGTATGGAAGAACATAAACAACACTTAGATATCATTTTGAGGTTTCTCATGGACGAGAAATGATACGCAAAATTCTCCAAGTGTGAGTTTTGGTTTTGAGAAGTACAATTTCTCGGTCACGTAGTCAATGCCAAAGGAATTCATGTCGACCTTGCAAATATTGAAACTATTAAGAAATGGGAAAAGATCACGATGGGTCTTGTGGTAAAGTTACTTAGGTCGTCGAGAGGGCATGATACGTTATGGTAAGCGAGGCAAGTTGAACCCTCGATACACTGGACCCTTCAAGGTACTAAGTAGAGTTGGTCCGGTAGCTTATCATCTTGAGATGCTGCAAGAGCTCAGTGGAATTCACGATGTATTCCACGTCTCAAATTTAGAGAAGTATTTAACTGACAAAACGCTCGTCGTTCCACTGGAGGAATTACATATCACTCACAAGCTCCAATTCATAGATAAGCCATTGTGATAAGATCGATTTAAGCTCATATTGGTTAGATCTTTTATATCTAGGATAAACAATAACAATGATTGAATATGCACAACGAAATTATAAAAACACAATCAATGTTATCACAAGGTTTTATTTATTCATACGTTTCCCTATTACGCCAACTATAACTTGGGGTTACTAACTAACTAACTATCTAACTATGGTGTACACACATACACAACTTTTAGTATTTGACTCTCATCAGTCGACTCTGCTATGTGTCTAAAACCTATGTTTATGATCTATTTATATAGGGAGAGATCATGACTTACAAAGGAAGTAAATCAATAAATAAGGAAACTATTTAAATTACATTAAACCTCTTTAAGATGTTTCCTAATCATTATCTTGTAGAATATTTGACCAAATATTCATATTTCTCCACCAGCTTGTAGAGTTTCATAATGACGACTTTGATCCTTTTGTTTCATTCTTTTATTCATTTTGTCTTATCAAATCTAGAATCCCAACAATCTTCCCCTATTTGATGATGACAAAACAAACAAAGTCGTGTATGAACTTCATCATAAAGCCAAAGCTTGATGTAATCATCTCCCTGAATGAAACAAAATCTTCCTTTGTAGATAGCTTCCCCTTAACTTATGATCATGCCACCACACATAATAAGCACCTGTAATCTTCTTCCCCTTTTTGTAATCATCTAATAGGGATCTTCTGTAGAAATGCAACTTGGATCATAACAGCTACAAACCATA
>BQNB010127833.1:0-19377 GCA_026074375.1 Tanacetum coccineum | reverse complement strand
AGAACAATGAATAAAACAGAACTTTGATTACTATTAATCTGCTAGGTTACAGAATACTAACTATGAATATTTGTGAAACTTGTATATCTAACTAGTGCCATAGGGTTCCTTTTATATACTAAGGAAACCCTAATGGGCTTACAAACCGTATGAAGAGATAATGCATATCTATTCCTAATATAACTCATGCATATCTCCTAACAGTACTAACTAATATATGCTAGCAGTACCAACTTACTACTAACAGTACTAACTCTACTACCAGTACTAACAGATGTACTGGCAGTACTAACTAACTATCACAAATAGTACTAAGTCAGGAAAACATAATTCCCAACAAAAGTGTTAGTACTGTCAGTTTATTAGTACTGTTAGTTATGTAGTTAGTGTTGTTAGTTATAATAGTTAGTAATGCTAATGTGATATGCATGAGATATATTAGGAATAGATATGCATTATCAGTAGACGCGTTTTGTAAGCCCATTAGGGTTTCTTGGTGTATAAAAGAAACCCTAAGGCATAGTTAGTGATATAGATCTAGAAGTCATTTCTCATAGTTAGAATTCATAGTTACAAGGTTATTCTGTAACTTTGATTGTGTTCAATATATTGAAAGTTTAGCAAGATCTTGTTTTACTGTTTCATTGTTCTTCTTAGTATTACAAACTAGTTTCCGCATAGTTGTAGGTACCACAATCTTAGTTTCTATTATAGTTGTCTTAGATCTATCCAACACAACTAAGCTTTAACAAGCTAAGTAAGATCTGTTCAAAAGGGATCAACACAATCGGAGTCACATAGCCATGTATATGAGAATAAGAGTTTTAAACAAAATTCTTCTTTGGACAATGAAAATCGTTGTCTCAAAAAGTCCATAACTGAACTTTCAAAACAAGCTGTTGATGTTAAAGAAGAAATGACAAAACGATGTGCCCAATATGAAAAGGATTTTGCAAAATTAGAGGCACATTTCATTTCTCTTGAATCAAAATTGTAAAACCAATCTTTGACATCAATGCAAAAGGGTCATGTTTTAAACGAACAAAGTGATGACGTCACAATCAAGTTTGATTTTGACAAACTTGATATGAAAAACATTGAATTGGAACATGCTGTGGCATCATTACAAAAAAAATGAACACTTGAAGTTAACTTACCAAAACTTGTTTGATTCAATCAAACGTTTACGAGTTCATAAAAAAAGTTCAAACGTTTCTCAAAACGGAGAAGAAAATTTAAAGCCATGGTTATCTGAATTTGCCGATAAAAAGTTTGATAAAGTTTTTCAAAAGATTGAATCAATGAAAAAGAAAAAATTTGACTCTCGAATCTCAAATGATTTTCTTCAAAAGTCTTTGTATGATTTTGATCCCTCAAATGTTGAATCAGAATCGGGGGAGAAAAAGATTATTTTCAGAAATGAAACATCAAGTTTTGAAATAATGATTAAGGAGCTCGAAATGACTTTAGCTCAACAAACAAAAGATTTTGAGGATGCCAAAGTCGATTATTCAAAGAAAACGGACAAGTTCAAAACATATTTTGAAAAACTTGAATAGACAAGAGTTGTCCTTGAACGACAATTGGATCGTAAGATTCAAGATTCTAAAGCCGAAAAAGATCAGTTTTTAAAACAAATTGCTTCTTTAGAATCAAAATTGGCATCACAAGATCTTCTTTCAATTCAAAAAGAATATAGCGATTTGAGAACCTCATACAATGCTCTAAAAGCAAAGTTTGATTCTCTTAACTGGGACAAAGGAAAATCTCCAGTTTCAAACTTTCTAGATAATATAAAGTATGACTTCTGCTACTTTGATGATCAACATCTTCCTTAAAAATATAAAGTGTTCAAGTTAAAGATTATCAAGGGAGATTGTTAGATCTCAGTTTACAACCTATTCTTTGCGAAAAAGACGGAAGTTTTCTAAGAAACCTCAAGCTTTTGAAACACCTACTCCTCAAAAGGTTTTTAACTCAAGTGATTCAAGTAAGAAAAAGAAGATTTCTAAAACTCTAAACTCTTGTTTTACACCGGTAAAGCAAGTTTAGAGACCAAAGCAAAGTCATTCAAAACCTTTTAAATACTCAAAATCATAAATGCTTTCACTTCAATAGTGGGAAAACAAGAATGCTTTTTGCTTTTAAAAATTATAAACAGAAAAGATTTCCATCATTTTAAAATTGAATTCTCAAAATGAAACATCGGGTTTCAACAATAAATGGAAATATTCTTCTTCGTCAAGATTTAAAACTCCACAAGAAAATCCAAGTTTACATAATAAATGGAAAAACAAAAGGAATTTTAAATCTCCGTTGATTCCACGAGCATCATTTCCAAATATAACACCGGTTTCTAGTCCTCATTGGAATTCAACTTCTTTGCATCGAAATGACAACAAACTTTAAATGGTTTTCAAATTTGTGCTTAAATGGTTCCAAAGGTTAATTGTCTCATTTTCATAAAACAATGGCATATGTAACAAATCAGTGAAAACCCGGACTTTAAATAAAAGAAAGTTTTATATCTATCAAGATAACTTCTCCTAACAACGAAAAATCAATTTTATTTCGGTCATGAGCTATTATACAAAACATTTAATGTATTGTATCTCAAGTCAATGCTTTCTAGAAGTTCAGTTCAGGACCCCCCGCCGCTTCAAAATAATGGCTTGTAATCATTTCAGATTGCAACCCGCGCTTCAAATTAATGGTTTGTTATTAAATGACAGATGACAACCCGTGCCTCAATTAAAAGGAAAATTTACGCTTCAGTGCGTTTATCCTTAACAACGAAAAGAGAAATATTTTCGGTCTTGAGCTATTAAATCAAAACATTCAAAGTTTTATAGCTCAAGTTAGTGGCTTTTGTATACTTCAGTACGAGACCCGTGTTTTCAAAGAAAAGAAAGTGTATATGTCAGTGCACTTATCTTAAGAAAAGAAGAGAAATCTTCTTGTTTTCGAGCAAAATTTATTCAAAATTTTTTCAAAAGGTTTTTTTAAAATAATTCAAAAATTTTATGCTCATCAAAATGACTTGATGTACCCAGACAGTCACAACTCAATTTTCAAATAAAAGGAAGTGTACGCTTCAGTGCGCTTTACCTTCAAAAGAAGAGAAATCTTCTTGTTTTCAAGCATACTTATCAAAACCAATTTCACAAGTTTGCTCAAAATATACGACTTCTAAGTACATGTCAGCTTAGGACTCGTTTTTCAGTTAAAGGAGAGTGTGCATTTTTGTACACTTATCCTCTCAACGGGAAGCTTACAACTTCTTGGACTTGAACTCGTTCATACAGATATTCACAAATCTTGAGCTCAAGTACATGGTTTTGTCAATATGTTGAACATAATTTTTCAAGAGTTTATCAAATATATTTTTCAAAATCTTTTAAAATTGCGTGTTCAACACTCCCGTCATTAATAAATCCTTTGACTGATATATTTTTTTTGAGGGGGAGCTTTTAAAAACCAATGTGTTAATGTTTGTGGAGAAACATCACTTCATAAATATTTATATTTAACCAAATCCAATGAATGAGTGATAGCTCAAGTAGTGTCTGAGCACGAAATTTTTTTAAAGAAACTTAGAGAAATTCCAAATCCTTCAAAAATTGTGTGTTCCAACACTCTTAAAACTTTTCCACCTCACTATCATCATCTGCACCCGTTATCTATGATACTTCTTGCGTTGACTCTATCTGAGTTCGTCTACTGGTGAAAAGGAGGTAAGCATACTATACTTGTACGACTTCTGTATATACCTTGAGGCGTCTATCCATCTGAATTCACAACAAAAAGATTTTTGATTTTGGAGAACATATCCTCTCATAACAATCTTAGTGTTCATTAACATATAGTGTTCAGAGTACAAATTTTTCTTAAGAATTTTTCAATAAATTCAAAATCTTTAAAAAATTGTGTACTCGACACTATCTTCATCCCTCATTAATTGAGGGGGAGCGAAGACAAAAAATGTTCCAATAATAATAATCATGCGAATATTAACGTTTTCTCCCATATGCTTTCAAAATTATCAAAAATGGGCATTTTATTCAATTGAATCAAAAACACATATGGTTATGTGCTATTTTCAGAGGGAAGAAACATCGAATTAAAAAGTGAACATCTTTGAGGACTCAAGTACGTAACTCTTTCCTCCTTGTGCCAAAAACTATTTTATTTTATATGCACATGTGTTTGGGAAGAATTTTCTTAAAAGAACGAAACTATCAAGTTTTAACCAAACGTTTACTTTTTGATGTACAACAAGTACATTGATTTATTTTATTAATGGTTATTATGGTTCCGATCTCTATACCCCCAACAACCAACATAATTCACGGACGGTATGATAAATTAAAAGGTTGTTTAAGAAGTTTGTGTATACGTCCTATGATCCAAACAAAATCGGAGGGATCTACCCAAAGGACCATTCCATTAGAAAATTAGAAGTCCTTAGGTAATGATGGAGTTTGAGATGAGAGATCTGGAAATAAATGTTGACTAAGGCAGATTATCACCAGAACAATCACCAACCTAGAGATAGTAATGAATCTCGGTAAACATTGAAGGGTTAAAGAATGAAAGAAAAAATGTAAAGGATAAAAGGATGAAAAGAAAGAGCCTTTCATAAACATTTAGGTAAAAACGATCAATATATATCTATCGAGAATCACTATAGTAAATTGATGGTGTGAAAATAGTCAACATAGGACCTATTTTATGCAATACACAACCCTTCCAAGCCCACTCAAGGTCTCATCAAAAAGACTCCATTGTTTCATTTCTCACCAAAGATTAAATACGTTTCTATCGGCTTTCTCACTCCGATTAGTTATATTAAAATTGGCAATCAGGCTCCACCACAGCCCGATTACTAAAACTAAAACACACTTGTTGAGTCTAGAGCCAATAGATATCATCAATAAATCTTATTAGGACACAATTCAAAATACACTTGTTGTTCAACATTAAAGAACACAAGTGATATCTTAGATTCCTACGCATTATCCTTAGTGATCATGTCCAAAACATCAAGTGATACTCTATAGAAATAGATAGTGATGATGGAAATCCTTTGAGTGTCAACATCAAACAGAACTACGGTAGGTGACTTGTACGATCCTATATGGATCAAACTTGTGACAACTGGATATCAATTTGGTCCAGTTTATGAATTGCCGACTTAATCGGTATGATAATACCTAACCGATTCACTCTTATCAAGCTTACTATTTGAACATTCCATAAAGAGATCAAGCAGTACTGAACTAATGCATATGATGTTAGATGATCTAAACTTTAAACCTGGAAATCTTGTCAATGAGATTCTTCTAAATTGAATCTACTTGATCACAGGTTGGTCCTCACGAAACTGAAGGTTAACGCTACCTATACTTGACGAATGACAAAGCCATGTTCGTCCATAACTATGCTTATCACTAACCTAGAATTGTAGGTTATAAAATGGTGATGTTATCTCATTCCAGCTGAGTCAGATTCATAACCACATGCTCATACTCAAAAAGTAAAGTTCCAAGTAATCAAGAAAACTCATGATAAAGACTTCAATTTGATGATCAACATCTTCCTTAAAAATATAAAGTGTTCAAGTTAAAGATTATCAAGGGAGATTGTTAGACGGCTTTCAAGATAATATAAAGTATGAGCATGTTGGTCCAAAGACACAAGATCGCAAGAAGGTAAAGTATTACATGAAGTAATGATGAAAGATCTCAAAGGCAAAGTCAAAAGACAAAGACAAGGACAAAGAAAAGATCAAGATCAAGATCACAAGCGCATGATTAGAACAAAAGTAACTAGCATAACTATTACACGAGAAATACTCAAGATCAAGACATGAAGCATCAACGATCAAAGATCAAAGTCACAAAGAGAAGATCTCAAAGTATCACCCCTTAGGAGGGAGGATATGATAGTCATTCATAAGTGTTGATCGTTAATGAGATCTCAACGAATCAACCCTTAGGGGTATTGTTAGGAATTCAGTTTTTAGTAAAGTGACGATCATTATCGATCTCTTAAGCCTTGTAATAGTTAGACGATATCAAGCGTATAATAGTCAGTCCAATAGACTAGTATGTTAGGCGGGAAGTATTGTAATAGTCCAAGGCCCGGCTTATGGAAGTCCACAAGAAGGCCCGTAGACTGGCCTAAGGGATATATAAGGAACCCTCCTTACATAGAGAGGGGGTGTGTGAGTGTGTGTTTTGTATGTGTAACAAAGAAACTCTTTCAAGGATTATTCAAACACCTCCACCATTCTTACCTCTTCATCTCTTCTAGTATTTCGTGTGTATGTGCGAGATTATATAGATTCTACATTTAAGAATGGTGCTAACGGGTTTGCCAAATCTCGAAAACCATTTGAAAGTTGTGTCAAGTCGATGTAAAGAAGTTGAATTCCATCGAGGACTTAAAACCGGTGTTTTATTTGGAAAGAACTCTCGTAGAATCAACGAAGAATGAAAATTTCTTTTAATTTTCCATTTATTATTGAAACTCGGTGTTTCTTGTGGAGTTTTAAACCTTGTAGACGAAGAAGATTTCCATTTGTTATTGACATTTGATGTATTATTCCAAAAATTTGTTTTTGAAACGTTTGAAAATCTTCCATTATTTTTGGTGTTCAAAGCAGAGTCATTCTTTTTTTGCATCGAAAACATTACTGATTTGGTATATTTCAAAGAGTTTGAACGAATTTGCTTTAGTCTCCACACTTGTTTTACCGGTGTAAAATAAGAGTGCGGAGTTTCAAAAACTTGACTCTATCCATTTGAAGCACTTGTCTTAAAAACCTTTTGAGAAGTAGATATTTCAAAATCTTGAGATTTCTTAGAAAACTTCCTATCTTTTTTGCAAGGAATAGGTTGTAAACTAAGAAACCCTTTTTGAAAACGGTTTTGAAGATTCACCTATGTGAACCTTTCCCGAAACACTTACTTTAGGTTTTGATGAGTTTGAAACTTTGGTTTTCCTTCTTGTTTGGTTAATAGAATCAAACTTTACTTTTAATGCATTGTATGAAATTCTCAACTCATGGTATTCTTTTTACAAGAACGAAGATCTTATGATGCCAATTTTGATTCTAAAGACGCGATTTGTTTCAAAAATTAATCTTTTTCATTTTTAGGCAAAGACAATGCAGTGACTGGTTTTGACAAATCCTATTGCACAACGACTTTGGGATCAAACCATGATTTTTGATGTTGAGATTTTATCAAAAGTTTATCAGCAGGTGGTTTTCCTAAAATCGAAGGTTTATCAAACTTAGTTTCCACAAACTTTCCTTTCATGTTTTCAAGTTGAGTCCTTAAAAGATTAATTTCTTTCAAAAGTTGATCCTTTTTAGCTTTAGAATCATCAACCTTACGAGCCAATTGTCGCTCGAGCACAACTTTTGTATTTTCAAGTTTTTCAAAATACACCTTAAATTTAGCCGTTTTGTTTGACAATTCAAACTTGACATCATCAAAATCTTTGGTTTGTTGTGCTAAAGTATTTTCTAGCTCAACAAGTTTTGTTTGAAGCACACATTTTCATTTTCAAAAAAAATCTTTTTCTCCCATGATTCCTTTTCAATTTTAGAAATATTACTCTCAGCAATTGAACTTGGAAAGGAATCTTCTTTACCCAAAATTTGTTCAAACCTTTTATCCGCAACCTCAGACACTTGAGACCGCAGATTTTCTACCTCGTTTTGTGTTACGTTTGAATTTTGTGTCTAAGGTCGTGACTTTTTGATTGCATTAAACAAGTTTTTATAAACCAACTTCAAGTGTTCATTCTCTTTAAGTAATGAATTCACTTGATGCTCCAACTCAATGTTTTGAGTTTCAATCTCATCAAAATCGAACTTAACTTTGATTTCATCACATTGAGTAGTTTCAACCCTTGAACTTTGAATTAACTCAAACAAATATTTATAAGTCTGTTTCAAATGTGCATTTTCGATTTGTAATAATGCCAAAAAATCTCATTTTCTTTTTGGATTGTTTTCAAAGAATTATTTTCTCGAATCTTGTGTTGAAGTGCTATTTCAAAAGAAATACTTTATGCCTCCAGTTTTGAAAAATCTTTTTCAAATTAAACAATTCTTTTCGATAACTCTTCTTTGACATCAAATGCATCATTACAAAACGAATCAATAGTTTTACTCTCATTTGAAACATCTTTTAACTCTTTTGAAAATCGTTCACTTTCATCTCGTGAATTCTTATTCTCAATTTCCACATAAGAATGCATGACAAGACTTTGAACATCATCAGCTAAGGTTGCTTCCAAGAGTCGATCTTTTAAAATCTTATTTTGTTTCAGAGTTTCATCAAGTTTACTTTCCATTGAATAAAAAACATTCATCATTTCTTGTACATCTTCTGGAAAAATTCTTTTGAATAGCTTTGAAAAGCGTATGCAAGTAATCAATAATCAATTTTACCTCGCAATTTGTGAATGCAGTACGTATTGGAGCAAGTTTCACATCCAATAACGCATGTGACTTATTAATTTTTGTTTCTATATTTTGAAAGTATGTAAGCATTTTGCTTGTTTTTGGCATTTTCAAAGGAGGTGAACTCGATGTACTTGCATTTGTAGGAGTGACAGTAGATGTAGAAGTTTCTGAAAAATATTGTTGTTCAAGAGATAGTTCAACTTGTGGAACAAAATTTCAAAAATTTGTTCAATTTTGTATAATCGACTGGTTTTATTTTTAACTCTTAATTTTTTTTTTCATCTTTTTGTAATTCTTCCATTTTTAATCGACTCTTTTCAGCATCCTCGAGAATTTCCTCTGTATCATGCACATGTGGTTGCACATTCTCATCACGAAGATAGTAAGCACTAAACAACTTAGGATTACACACAACAACTTGCTAAAGAAAACAAGGATCTTTATATCCCAAACCCAATTTACGAGTATTATCCCGATATGACCCTTGTTCGTTCGTAAGCAAACACAGTGTTTGACTTGATTTGCCTATTTTACAAACTATGTTTTCAAGATCTTTGTTTTTAGCTTGCAACTGAAGGATGTCAGTAAGATATTTATCATCGCGGTGTTTAAAATTTGCTTTCAAATTATCACGCGCTTGACTTACACTTTCCATTTGACAGTGTTGACTTGAAATTTGAGTTGCTAACTCGTGTTTTTCTTTTTCAAGATCTTCATTTTTCTTATTTTTAACAAGAAATTGAGTTTGAAACTGATCATAATCCCTTTTCAAAATGATGACTGGTTTGTTTCCAAAAATAAAAAGCCTTTCCTTATACATTTAAAGTTCTTTTATTAACAAATCATTTGCTTTTTAAGCGCTTTATTATCCTCGTTTGTTTTCTCAACTTCATGATTATGAGGAAAGACATTTTTAAACAATTCATGATTTGACCATTGTACCTTAGTTGTGTTGTCTTTGTCATGAGAAGATCTAGCAACGGCGTTATCATTTTCTGAACCATTCTTACTGATCTTTGCACCTTTAGCATCTATATTTTTCCCTGGACTGCTGTTGTTTTGATCAGAAACGGATCTCAACCGAAAATGTTATGTTTATCTTTTCATTTTCTTTATCTTCTTGAAACTATTCTTTTCCAAAACGCATTATTCAAAAACGTGTTGACCGAAAAACGCGTCTTTGACCGTTGACCGAAAGTCAATACCAAAAATGAAAAGTCCACCGAATAGGACCAGTTAAACTTAGTACCGAAAATGATTACTTTAACAGCTTTTACCAAATTTGACCATCGAATTTTCCTAGAAAACCGTTTTTATCGAAAAAGCAATTATAAGCACAAAAAAGCATTTTAACACAAATAAGCAGATTAAGCATTTTATGATCTCGAAAATTAGCACTTAATTGTGACAATCATACATAAAACCGTAAGTTGTCAATCTCGATTACATAAAACATAACTGAAATTATTTACAATTAAGCACCAAATAATCTGATAAGCAGTTTAAGCACAAAAAATAAGCTGAAAATCACGCAATAAGCACAAACTTATCAAACTTGAAAAAATAAGCATAGATTAAGCTGATTTCTCTTTTTAAGCACTCTAATAAGCTTAGAAACGCAATAAGCCCACAAAATAAGCAATAAGCATAATCTGGACAAAATAAGCTTCGAATAAGCTGGATAATCACACGAAATAAGTTGTTTTGAGCAAATAAGCACTCAAAAATAAAAAATAAGCACACAAAATAAGCATAAATTAAGCTGTAAATGACGAAATAAGCTGGTCAGAACAAAATAAGCTTGAATAAGCCGATCAAATAAGCTGACAAAATGAGCTATCGGGATAAGCTCACTAAAAACAAACTAAATCACTCATAGCTCTTGATACAACTAGTTAGATAATCGTTTTAGCAATATAATGTGTGTTTAGGTGTTTTGTGTGTGTTTATTATAGAGAGAGAAATATTAGAGAGAGAGAAAGAAGATAGAGAGAAGGAGAGGAGTAAAAGAGTAGAGAGAGAAAGAGGGAGGAGAGAAATGAGAGAAATAATTTGAATTAATTACCTCATGAATGAGGTGATGAGGTATTTATACCTATTACACAAATGAGCTACTAGCTCTTGGCTTTTAGCCTTTAGCTATTAGCCGGGTCTCGTGACTACATTTCAGTCACGAGCTCTTTTCCTGACCATTACACATTCAATATTTATCTAACTATTACAAGACTTAAGATCTAAAATGATCGTCACTTTTTTCATTCCTAACATGTGGTTGTATGAACTCGCCTCAAGACAGGCGAGTTGTGATGATATTCAAACCAAGCGAGTTCATCAGCATTCTAGGCGAGTTAAGAAAACGCCAAAACAGGCGAGTTAAGGTTTTGTGAAATGGCGAGTTAAAAGTTGAAATGGCGAGTTAAAAGTCTGGTTAAATGACGAGTTGCAAGCTGATGAAAATACACGACTTAAGTTTCTGATTAAGGCAAGTTGTATGGTGAGTTAAGACGTTGTTCCAGGCGACTTAAGTCTTAAAATAGAGACTTAACTCTCAAAGTTCATGGCGAGTTGGACTTATGTGAAGGCGACTTAAGGTTCTGGTTACTGGCGAGTTAAAATGGTTTCATGGCGAGTTAAGTTTGGACAAGGCGACTTAAGACTGAGGTTATACGGCGAATTAAGTTTCCAGTTTACACGGCGAGTTAACGGCAGCTTAAAATGGCAAAATACTGTTTGAAATGACGTATTAGATGTTGGACCACAAAGCTCAAATGATGACTTAACATGTGATGTTGTAACATGGTTGAGTACAAAAGTGTGAACCACCAGTTATGGCATCATTTGCTTTCTATTTTGCATGATAAAAATGACATAACAAACAGTGGTACTATCGCATGATATGACATTTTTCATGGCAACTTTGCATGGCGTGTTAAGCATTTATTAGACATGGCGAGTTGAACATTTATAAGTATGTCGAGTTAACCTAAAACTGAAATGGAAAGTTTGTTTCATATCCATGGCGACTTAAGGGTGTGATATGACGAGACAGATGGGTTAACATACATGGCAAGATAGATCTATAGAACATGGTGTGATAATGCAGGATGAATGGCGAAACAAGGGTTGAGTTATAGCAACTTAGTTTGGTTCACATGGTAAGATGAGTTCAATGGACATGGAGAAAACGATTCAAGTTTCGACTTAGTTTGTGTTCAAGGAAATATGGCTAGACAAATTCCTATTCTTGATGGAAAAACA
Organism: Tanacetum coccineum; assembly: GCA_026074375.1. NCBI lineage: Eukaryota > Viridiplantae > Streptophyta > Magnoliopsida > Asterales > Asteraceae > Tanacetum > Tanacetum coccineum. The sequence goes on along the minus strand of BQNB010127833.1, from coordinate 7,637 downwards.
TTACTCATAAAAAATAAGCTATATGGCAAGTCGCACTTGAGTTTTATGACAAAACAAAGAACACTTCAAACCCTAAAACCAAAAACCTTCAAACAACAATAAACAAAACACGTTTCACTTAAAACTATCCTTATCAAGAATCACTTTAACTTAAATGATAACGGCTATATATGAAGTTGGATTTTACGAAAGCGTATACTTATTTTATCTTGAAGCTAAGGTTGGTTGGATGCATGACTTTCAATGATAACTTGCTTAAGCTTATAATCTTACATTTAAGATTTAGGATGAAGACTTGGATTATCTAGTTACACCTGATGAAAGGAGTTACATTGTAGTGCTCACAGTGTATAACTATCATTTAAAGGAGTTACATTGTAGTTCTTAGTGTCACACGCAGAAGATGATGTGGATAATCGCAAAAAGTGATGAATGTCTCATACTTTGGTTGTTGGGTATTGAGTACTTAGAGATTTGAATACATAATGCACAAATTCTCTACACCGTTCTTCCAACATTAGTGCAAGCTTAAGTAACAAGAACGAGGGATTCTACTTCAGTTTCAAATTTGGTATATCGGGTTTACTCCATCAGTGGTCACTACAAATAGCTTACAAGAATGATAAGGAGTTGGTAAAGAGGTAGTCAGAAGGAGTTTATGGGTAGAGATTTGATTAACAGTTGATTCTCATGGGATAGACTTGAGCTAATTGATTCTTCACACATGATCTCGAGTATATGGTAGTACATAGTTATGATGATTCTGAGGTATCAAAACCATCACGAGGGAAGAAATATTTACACCGGGACGCACAACATGTTCACGTGATAGAACTTATGCCTTCTTCTTTTTGTTGGTCATGCTAGGGAGGCCCGCAAAGATGAAGTGTTTCAACATGTTATTTTGGTGTGCATCATTTTAACTTCATGGGGGAAGAGATGTGAGAAGAATTATTCAAGCGTGAGAAGATACGTTGCTGATCCCTTGCGTGTTCCCCCGAACGGATAATCACCAAGATTATTATCAAAGAAGCAGTCGTGGTTGGTATAGGTCTTCTACAAATTCCGATGTGCATCTGAAGACTCAAAACTGCTCAAGATAATATTGTTGGTTCGGGGGAAGCTGATTTAGAAACTTTGTAAAAAAGGAGTGTATGAAAAAAACTTTTAAAAACATGCAACATGAACTAGAGGGAAGTTAATTCAGCTCATGCCTATTACAATGTTGCTCCTACAAGTTAGAACAAAGATGATTCATGCTGGACTGCAGACTTGAAGTCGAAGGTCGCAGAAGACATCCTCAGCATTGGAAGCAACGTGAAAGTTTTTGTTTCTAATCATATATGTACTTGTTAGAAAAATATTGTAAGTAATTCCGTATGTCATCCCATGGGGGAAGATTATTAGAAATCCATAAATGTGGCGTATGGTCTACAAATACCCCTCCATACTTTTCATGGAGAGGTGAGACTCTTTGTACATTCATTTTCCTCTTTGTTATTTTACACTTTCCTTTCTCTCTCTACACTCTCTCTTTAAAAATGACTATCTCTATATTCGAGTCTCCCCGACCCCAGATACGTGATTCTTGATTCCTAACAGTTATCAACCGGTAGAACTCAATAAATTTTCCTAGACAATTCATTTCCCTATGTTTATATTTTGTGATTTATTTCATATTTTTCAATTTCTTTACCAAACGTGCTACTTGTCAAGTGACATGTTCATTTTCATCCGGCTATGATTTCGCTTATAAATTATACAATATATACAATTATAGGGAGCTTTTATAATATTTTATTATTAAATCTACTACCTATATAAAACAAGGTTTTGAAAATAAAATCTTATCTCAAAATTCTAAAACAATGACACATGGATATTCATCAATAATCAATGGCTCACAACAATTCTACATCACAACATTAATTGAAAAAAAAACCATCGAAACAAAACCATCCCAGCTATTTTCCCCCAAAATCATTGAAGCTAGAACTCAAACCAAAGCAAGAACAAAATCCACAAATGAGTGTTTTAATTTTTTGTAAATCAAACATCCACGAATCAAAAGACAGTGGCAATGTATTCAAGGAATTACAGACGTGAATCCCTGGCTTAATCCCTCTTTCCACCTACACAATGAATTCCTATCAGATCCATAAAATAAACCCCTCCTGGAATACATTAAACTGAGATTTTTCGTTTTTCTTTCGACAGTCGGTCTGGAAAACCAATTCAACAAATCTTGGTAAGATTTCTTTCGATACACAATGGTCCCTTACATTGGCGAGAATATCATTTATTTGTATTAATGAAAGTTTTAACAATTTTATGTTTCAAGGAAGTATTTAAGAATATTTTTATTATAATTATGCTATATGTACACAAGACAAGGTGATTTTGAGAGTCTACTAACAAATGGGGTGGCAAATGCAGGTAGGGTATCCTATATATCTGAATATACTTGATATGCATACATGGGACCAATGCCTATAAACATATACATGCCGCATGTAAATCTCCTCAACTTATTAACCTTTCATTCAAGAAAATGCTTCATATTTTAGGATTGCCATCATTAAACTGCTTATCTGCTTGAATATGCTTATTTATTATATGTAGTTTCAAATATGCTTATTTATATATAGATTATGTACCAGTAGTTGAGCAGGCAAGCATTTTTAAATAAGCTGATAATTGAAAAGCACCATAATAAGCAATCCTAAACAGCAGGTAATAAGTAACTTGTGATGCTATAGTTTTTATTAGTCAAAATTTAAATATCAAACAGGTTGGATTGTTTACATCGACCCGTTTTCTTGAATGGACAACTTTATATAGTTGTGTCAAGGGTCAAGGAAAATAAATGGCCCAAACTATTGTGTTTCACTAAAAACGGCAACTACGGAAATCGTCTCAATGACAAACAACGACATGCTACGTATCTATGAATGTACCCTGATGGTAGGTTTTTGAACTATTTATTTAAGTTCATATGACACCACTTTCAAAAATAATATGTTTAGAATCACTTTTTATGTACTTTTGTTGTAAAATCAACATTTCAATTCGTATCAGTTATGCAATGGAGTTATTTTCTAGAAACAAAAAGAGTGAATGTTGTTTGCAGTGCGATAGAAATAATCTTGAAAGGGTATTTCATTATTTTCATCATATCATGATTATTTATCTTTTTCATCTTTTTTTCAGGCACCATATTGTGCATTACGAAGGTCGGGGAGGTCATGTACAACCGAATTCAAAGATAACATCAGATGTATTGGCTTAATGGGGAAGAGCAATTGGAAACATCCGTTCAGATGTGCAACATCATCTTTCTTACTTAAAAACCAATACAAGTTGTCGCATTTTTGTTGCTACTCATCCAAAGGTCTCTCAAAATCCAACCTCAAGGTTTTTGGTTCTTTAGTGTTTCTTTATCTTTTATAAGCTTTTTTAGTTGCTTATACAGTACAGTTATGGGTTTTCAGGATGAAAATGGCCATTATTGCAGAGCTGTTGAATGAAATATTATCACATGGAAGAAGAAACTTGGGAGCGAGTCTAATGAGCTCTTTCAGATATTACAACAGAAAGCTAATCTGATCATTAAGTGCAGGTAGTTATAGCGCTTGATTGCTGCATAATCTAATCATTAAAGATTAAAAGATTAGTATCTGACACATTCTTTTGCATATTCTATTTTTGAAAATTTTTAAGGGTTTCACATTGTAGTGTTCAAAGGCAAGCACACAGTCAAGAATATGGTAAAGATTGTGCAATTAGCAAATAAGTTCTAACTATTTTGACCTCAAACGCTCTCCTAAATTACACTCTTATCGACATTGCAAGATTGACTTATTTGAAAAGGTAATTAAAATATAATAATAAGGTCCGTGATACACTTAAAGGTTATCTTTTAGTGTATATACTCGAAGTGTAAAATTTCCAAGGAAGGGTAGTAACTAATGTACTCAGTATAAATTATCTGATTATCAAAATCACGTTTACTATGTATACTCTTAATTAGTAGTTGTTCAAGTACTCTTGCTGATGATCTTGACAACTTTAGTTTTTTGGATGTTTGACTTTGGTCTGTTATTATAAAATTTCGCACAGGTGTTGGCTTTTTATTACAAATTAATGCGCTTTTTCTAATCCGTGAAGGTATTGTTTTCCTTTGAAAGGTTTGGTTGGTGGGATCTCTACTATAATGAAAAAAGGAATCTTAGATCTAATTAGACGTAATTCACAACCTGCTTTCATTTTCTTTTTAATGTTTATAGACCGTCAATGTTTTTGATTGTGTGATATGACAATCCTATAGATAACCCATCAACCTTACTGAAGGAAATGTTGTTTCTCATACATAGGGACTTAAAACCACCCGTTAAATATTAATCATGTACACAGGCTGCGTTTTAATATATAGCTGCAACTTATTAAAAATATGTTTTATAGACGTAACATTTATTTTTTCGTTAATTATATTTTCATCTATATTTGCAATTGGTGTTTCATGCTCAATATGTATATTTCAATCAATACCATATCTAAAAAAAACATACGGTGATGGCATGTAGGTCAAGACTCATGTGGATTGATCAAAATCATTCTCTCTTATCAGCTTGAAACCATTATTTTACGGCATCAAAGGCTATTATCCATGTTAGAGTATTAGAGTATGAATCTTGTGAGTGTCTTTAAGAGTTTAAATATCCCCCGTTTGATGTTATGTAGAGATGACTGATGTAAGGAAACTCTTATAGATGTATTTGTTGGATAATAAGGGGAGTAAAAGATTGTGTTAATTGTTGTTTTCGACTTAGTGCTAGCACCCAATATTTGAAAATGAGGAGACAGTTTTGAGATATAAGAGAGTTGGTTCCCCTTTCTTTAAGAATTATTGTAGAGTTGATAAATCCAGATATTTACCATTCTAAGTTATGCATTGCCACTTCCTGTCATGTTTCTACTAAAATCGGTAAAGTATATCATTTTTACACTACTATGTGATAAGTGAAATTTAGAATATAATAGACGGTTTTGACCGAGTATCTACTAAGTGATGAGTGCACTTTATTCTACAAGACACACCATTATTTTTGCGAAAGTCAGAATTGATTTAACGAAAAAAATGTCCATTTCAATTGGCATATACTTTCCATAGTCAATTTGGTCATTAGTTCATGCTAATTATAGAAACTTTGTAACATTTTTGGTTTAAAGGTTAATGACCTGAATAAAACAACATACTCATTTTCTTTATATTTATTATGAAACAAGGGTAGCCTATTTCGCCTTATTTACCAACCAGCAGCTGGTGAAGTTATGGATTAAAGAGACGTCTAAGAATGGCTTTGGATGTGGTATGTACCAAATCTTGGATACTTCGTTCAATGTTTTCTTAGATTACCTAGCTTGAATGTGATACCTATTTATGTCGAGTCGAGTAATCTATTGTTAAGATTTACATCTATTTAATGTGATTTTATAATAGTTTTTCCCCCTAGATTCCAAGAGCAAAGTTTTATGAACCTTGAACTTGAAAGTTAATCCTTTGTACCACATAATTCACTATGTATAGTATTGATGTGCAATCGAATGAGTGATTGCTAAATAATTATAGTTTTGTTTGTGATTCTGACGATTGTCTTTTATGTTAGAAGTCAAATAAGATTTGAACCGCGAAAACATACTTACTGGCTATTTATGTTGCAGGTAAAGGGCATCAATTATCTTCATTGTCTTAGTCCTCGATTCTTTTACTGGGATCCTAAATCTCCTAATTTATTAGTTGACTAAAACTGGACTGTGAAGGTACGTCAATGCCAACACATGTCAACTGTAGTGTTATGATGGGGCTTTTTTGAGTGAACATATAAATGGATTCTATCTTTTTGAAATGTAGTTTTGTGAGTTCAGTTTATCGAGATTTAAAGCTAATATTTTCATATCAATAAAATCTGTTGCGAGAACGGTAAGAGGACAGTTTCTCCTCTCGCTGCAAGAAAAGCCCTTTTATCGACCTTGATTATATGCCGTAGTACCACCCCTCATCTGGCCTGCTCACCTGTAATCCGCGCAGGTGTGTCTGCAACCCCTGAGTGGACGAGAATTTTGATGCGAGAACGGTAAGTGGACATGTTTGATAAGATGATATATGTACTGTTGAATGACTATTTCACAAGTATTTTGAATAAATATTATTTGTTTCTGAACAGATTTTACTTTTATTATTTGTCAACTCTTTTAGCTAGACCAATAAGTGGGTCAAATTATGTTCCATCCAAGTATGTGGGGGCGGGTGGGTTAGATCATGATCAACATCATATCATTAGCTGATTAAATCTTATGATAGGTCACCTGCATATATAGCTTTGACATGAACTTAATAATCAATTATTATCAGTTACATATAAGCATTTACATGTTAATGATATCTAAATTTCAAATTTACAGGCCCGACCTCGGCATGCTATGTACGGCTGTGATTGATTTGGATGAAAGAACGTTGTCAATAATCGAAGATATTCCAAGAACATGCCAAGTTAAGGATTATCAGATAGAGACAATCAAGGCATGAGTTAAGGATGAAGAAACAAGTCGCAAACAAACTTGGGCTTCATCCTCTCCAGATGGCAATATGGTTCCAGAATAAAAGAGCTTGACCAAAGTCGAGGTAGACTGAGCTAAAGGTATAACAACTTGCGGCAAAACTATGACACTCTAACATCTAAGTGAGAGTTGTCAAAAGTAGATTTAAAGCTCTCCTTACCCATGTAGCCTAATAGTCGCAAATGGGCAGGTCGAGTAAGTTGAGACTTGGGAGATGGATCAAAATGTTAGTTTTTGAGTTTTTTCTACGGACAAATTTCAGAATAATATATGGGTTGTCTAATCTTAGTTCATTTTTTTATATAGAAAAAGTGTGTTAGTATGATACCAGAAACCGAGTAACAATATATTATCAGATGTTTTGCAAATGACATTTTATAGTTAAGTTTTTGGTTTTTAATATTATGTCATTTATATTTATCATATTTCTATTAGCCATTTTACTACTTTTCATATTAAGTTTATTGTATGCACTTTAATTTTTAGATTGTTAAACCATTTTACAATTATCATTTTCTTTTAACTAATCGTGTAAATCATGATTATATACATTTCATACATGAGTTTAGTTATTTTGTTTGAAATATTATATCTTTTAACGTGATTTTATGAAGCATTTTGTACTTTTAGATCTTTAAGAAATCCTACATCGACTATAAGTTTGTTCTTATTTTCTTAGCTTCCTTAGTTATTTACTTTTTCTTTCGGATTTTTTGCAATGACGTTTTTCCTTTACTTTTTTATATTCAATCATTTAACGTTATTTATATCTTCCATTCTACTACTAAATTTTGTATTTTTAAAAATAATCTTAAAGCTAGCCGCCCATCGGGCGGGCCTTGAAGCTAGTATATATATATATATAGAGAGAGAGAGAGGTGAGATCAAATAAAAAGACTTTTTTTTATAAAAAGAATAAAAAGGATTATATACCATTGATTTAAAATAAATGGTGTAGATTAACTATCATTTTAACTACCTATTAAGGGTATAAAGGTATTTTTCACAATCAACTTCTA